>JAHXMU010014880.1:0-12813 GCA_019455685.1 Philornis downsi
TAAGATTGCCAACCGCCAAATTTTTATTTTTTTCTTTGATTTTTTTTAAAACACATGGGTCCGTCGAATATGGGCAACCCTGTATTGTTCCATGGTAAAAATCTGCTTGGACTGACGCTTCAAACGCGGTATGTCATTAAGCGATCTGACATCTCTGTCAAAAGTTATGGCGTTGCCAGATGGGTCCGTCGAATATGGGCAACCCTGTATTAGGAGTAGCAAGGAAAATATTTATTTACAGGAAAGCCGACTATTTGCATTTAAGGTATCAAAAATGGCCTGATAATGCAGTCCATTTTCGTTCTCACACACCACTCTAATATGTACCAAATTTAAATGAAATTAGTGAAACTATATAAAAGTTAGGAAGCTAAGAATATATGATATGATGATGCATACATGATATGACACATCGTTCATTTCTATGGGAGGTACCAGAAGGGGCATGGTTGTATTGTTTTTTTTTTTTTAGATTTAGATTTAGACCCAAAATTATAGGTTGAAATAATGAACAAATATCCAGATGGTGTCAGAAGTTGCAAGGACAAAATTGATTTACGGAAAGTCGGTATATTTGGATGAGAGGTATCGGGAGGTCGAAAAGTTTTACAAAGATTTATGAGAGTTATCATGTCGGCCGGCCAGCCAGATAGAGAGAAATTCTCAAGCTACTTAAAAAGTCATGAAACACATTTCATCAAAAGATGCTTTATACATGAGACGCTTCCCACAGGGTGCTAAATCTTTTTCGTACCAAATTATATATATCTTTATTCCTCCAGGCGAAAGTATGTAAAACGATTGCAGTACTAACGGAAAAATCATCAGTTTTTTTTTTATTTGAAGTCTTATAGCGGAAAAGCGCTTGCTAACATATTCCTGAAAACATTTTCCATCACCAGTTGCGAGCTCTTCCCATTCGAAATGTTGCCAACTTAATCCTGCTGTTGGCAGTCCAAGCGCCAGCCTGTTATAATGTGCATATAATTTTACGTGATAATTAAAAAAAAAAATTATCGAAATTGAATTTAAACGCAACAGAATTATTGCTTTGGAATTCGCTGGAAAATCGCATAAAATCATTGTTAATGAGCTACGACGTTTCCGTGTAAAAAAATGGTCGTTCATCGGACCTTTACGCGTTCCAATGATACCGGTATCATCAATAAATGCCACGGAGGAGGACATCCAAAAACGGCAACAATGGATGAAATGGTTCGAAAGATGAAGGCCAAAATTCTACGTAATCCATGGCAAAGGGTAGTTAAAATGGCGAAACATTTTGAATGTGTTTGCACGCAGCATGGACTGCATATTACAAAAAGAATTGCGATTGCGAAACTGCAAGATTTATCATCTTTAGAAACTGCAGTCCGCCTAGCAAAAGCAAAAGCTTTGAAACTCCTACACGTTGATGGCGAGCTTGGAAAATTGATTTTTTTTGAATGAAAAATTTGCACGGTTCAGCAATACGTAAACAAGTAAAACGGTCATATATGGTTAGAGCGTAAATCAGAAAAGAATTCAGACTAGGGAATTGCTCTGCGAAAACAAGCGCCTATATCAGTGATGTTTTGCGCTCCGGTAACTGCCACAGAATATTAACCACTCTTTTTCATTGGGCAGAACTTAAAGGTAAATCAGTAAATCAAACGGAAAAAGATTTAAAACGAAAAATTTCTAGCTGTATTTCCTTACAATCATTAACTACACATAAACCCAGTTGATCTTTTCCTATGATGCGTTTTGAAGACCAAAGTATCACCTAAAAAATAAGAGAAAACCGACATCTTAAAGATTGCTATTAGTTGAGAATGTAACAAAATATTAACAGGCCACATTCGTTCAGCGATGCTATAATGCTATTCGCTCTAAAGGTGGCTATGTCGAATAATAATACATTATCCTTAAATTTGAAGCATTCGATATACTGAAGTTTTTAAATAAAAAAATTCTAAATTGACAAAATTACAGCATTCTCTTTAATACTTCGAGCACCGCCAACTGTAGACAGAATTCGCGTGCAGAAAAAACGTCTCGTCCTTAAAGGTGATGTGCGAATTGCAGCACAATGAAAGTGCTGCTCAGTCAGGTTAAGCATCGTCAACCGGATCAGTTGGTAGACGTGCAGACGAATACAAGGAAAATGCGTCGGATGGGACAAGAGTTTCTATCTAAACGTTTCGTAATGGATTTGAACGACCCGCGCAACAACAAACCCTCGTTTTGCAACGAAAATCACGTTTTTCTGTCTTTGCTTTGCATTGCGGCCGTTTGCTTCCTATGTATTCTGTGGCGGATTACTGTGATAATTTTACACAGTTTTAACAACTTTGGACCACCGCATACACAACGTAAGCTTTGAGTCTTGGATACTTGGCTTGGCCACCAATATTGATACATTGCAGCAGTGACAACACGATTTTCCCCTAAGGTCATCATAAGGAGTTTACTTCTCGTCGTCAAAAAGCCGTAGTTATGGTCATTGCAGTGACCATTCTCACACGAATTCATGTGGCATCCTATTTCCTTGCCGTATCTTTAATAGTTTTTCTGACGACTTGACTTGACTGCTTGTTGAGTTAATCTCAATAATACTGCACGTTGTTGGCACATATGACATGAATCTGCTTCGAATGCTTTCAATTCTGCTTCCTTAAACCGCTCAGAGTATGATGAGTTTGTAGCAGACAGACTATTCGCGACATTTTTTTTACTGGTAGCAGTCTAATCGCTAGTTTACACAATCATTCGCCATACATCAGGGGTAGATTTTTTCGAAGTGACGGTAAAAGCCAAAGAAAGAAAAATTGCTGCAAAAATATTATGAACAATTTTCCAAAAAATTATTGCCCAAAAAAACAGAAAAATGGTTCAAAAAATAATATGAAATTTAGCCCAAAAATAAACAATGAAAATAAAAAAATTGTCCGAATAGAAAATTTAAACTACTAATTATTTATCGTATGATTTATCACACAATTGAATACTTTGAAAGAAATGTTGGCTTTTGTATTTTTGAAATAAACTCCTTTCATTTATAGCGAAAGGATAAAATGGTCAACCGCTTGTATGGGATTATCCATTTTTCGGTTGCAAAAGTAAAGTTAAATAAAATACACAAAAAACTAGAACTTCGATGCAACTTTTTTTCATTATAATGCTTGGACATTTTGAGGTAGTTTTAGACCGAGCTCTGCGCGAAAAGCGCCCACAATGAGAGGAGAACCACGAAAAAATGATTCTTCAGCATGACAACGTGTAACATGGAACAATATGGAAACGCTGAAATGCGAAGTCTCACCCCATCCAAAATATTCTCCAGTTATTGCGCTGTCCGAATATCAGTTGTTACGTTCGATAGCGCACGGTCTGGCTGGCCAGCAGTTCCACTCATATGACGTCAACAAGGAATAGCTGGATTCGTGGATAGTCGCAAAAGATGAGCTGTTTTACCGTGAGGCAATTCAAGCCTTGCCAGAAAGATGGGAAAAAGTAGTAGCTACTGATGGGCAATACTTTCAATGAATCATTTGTAAGCATGTTTTCATAATAAAGTTGTATTTTTATAAAATAAAAACAGCGAGAAATTAGTTGCACACCTAATACGTATATGCTGCAAAAATAATGTTATTGTTGGCGTACCTCAAGGCTCCACTCTATCTCCCTTGCTGTACTCGATATACGAGTATACATCTCATTCGAAATTTAAAAAATAAAACATGGCGGCGCTTTATGCAGATGATACCGCTATCATATCAATTGGAAAAATTTCTAACGCATTTGTTAAAGGCATGAAATCAGCATTTACGAATTTCCCAAATGATTTTTTCTTAATGGAAAATAAGGCCTTGCAAAGCTATCAGCTGGTAAACATCTGTCATCTAAAGCGTTATTTATTTAGTGAAGGCTTTGCCATGTACGAATATGCATCGTTTAACAACCGAAGAATGCGTAAAAAATAGTTAAACCTTCTACAGAAGTGGTGATTCAAACTTCATTCAATACGACCAATTCTGGCTTTGTTGCATGAAAAGCTCCCCGAAAGCGTAATTTCACGTTTTGGCTACGTCAACTGGCCACCAAGATCATGCAATTTGACCCCGTTAGACTTCTTTTCGTGTGACTATGTCAAAGATCGTGTTTACGCAGATTATCCCCAAATGTTGGAGCATTTGAAAATCAACATTCATCAAGATATCACCGAGATACCGCTCGAAGTGTGCGAAATAATGGTCGGAAGTTATTATAAAAGGATTCAGCGGTGCAACCAATCCGCAGGCGGTCATTTAAATGGCATTGTATTTGGTATATAAAGGCAAGGTCCAATAATGACAGAGAGTTGTCAAGTTTGATCAACCAGATGCGCCAAAACATACGTTCAAAAACTTTAAATTATTCAAAACAAAAAACTTGAAATCATTTATAACCAAAATAGACCTCATTCTACTGTAAATCTACATTGCCAACATAGGGAAGATATGTTTAAAATGGTAATTTGTAAACTTAAAAGTAGATTTGAAAAGAAATGTGCTTATCTAATATTTTCTACAGCTTGAGACATGAAGTCGGTTGAAGAATTTTTAATATTAAAATTTCTTAGCAAAAAACTTCAATTTTAAATGGGGATTTCCCCCTATCTTTTTCTCCCATTTGAGTCAAACTGTTTGTACGTAATTAAAAAGGAAGGTCTACAAAATTCTTTTAAGTAAATTGTGAAGTCTTGCAAATAATAAAAAAAAACTTCTGCAGGCAGACTTACGTGCAGTCCTTGAAATGGCAGGAAGGATGTTGTGACTTGCTAGACTCTTTAAAAAAATAATGTAAAGTACAAAATTATGGCTTTCGCGATTTCCCCGATTACGAATTATAGAGGGACCACTAATTTTTCCTTAAGCAAGTTCAATTTACGAATTAAAGATTACACCGGAAAAGTAAAATTTCGATAAATCCCGCAATTTGTATGGGAAGTACTAAATGGGAATTGGCAATGCTCTCCGTTTTCCTTCCCAGAATTTATTTCGCTAAATACGTAACGTAACGTACTTAATTGGTTGAATTTTTTCAAATTCTGTCAAACATAATAAACACTATAAGGGGGCAAAAATTTGAGTTACTGCAGTCGACTGCGGAATTGCAGGAGAAAAACGGAATTTTAGAAATTTAGTCATTTTTTATGAGATCTGCGAAAACTAGTAAGTCGATATAGCTCACTTACAATCTTGCACTACGACCGCCTACGAATATTAAGCTATGCGAAGTTTTAATAAGTTTAGTAAAGACTTGCGAGCTCTATCGCGCCTACCAGCCAGGCAGACTAACATCTCACAATCGACTTAAAAAATCGTGAAACATATTTGATCAAGACATACCTGGTATTTTAGGCGCTTTCTTCTAGTTGATATATTTTTGGCTATTTTCTCTTCATTCCTTCGGATGATATTAACTCAGGTTGGTTGAATATATGTAACTACGCGATTTCATTCAATCCACTGTACAGTTACGATAAAAGTATGCGCGTAATTTCACACCGTTGACACCTGCACCACTACGCTTTGACAACGACATGAAAATATAAATACAGCAACGCTCACACATACCCGGTAATCAAAAGAATGCAATATAAATGAAAATCCGAAAAAAACTCCAGTTTTGAATTAATTTTTCTTTTTTTTTTTTTTTTGTGAAAGATTTTAACATTTAGAAATGTGGAATGGAATATCACTGAATACAACACAAAACAACAGCAACAACAACCAAGTAAAACAATGTCAGAAGATATTCGAAATGAGCACAAGTGCGAATATTTTTGCAGTGATATCAGTGAAACTGTAGATACTTTCAAACTGAATTACTCACACAATACTCGCTCGTGTTTGTCATATTACAAAGTGCGAGTATGGGGTAGATGAATTTTGTTAGATGTCAGATGCGTAGATGGCAAATAAAAGTTGATCGACTTCACATATTAAGAAATATTGCAAAGCGTTTTATGCATGTATGGCCAGCTTTTGAATCACTCATTACTCCTTATTTTGCAATAACATTGGTTAATTCCTTTTGGTATTTGGTCAATGTATGCATTGCGCAAAGGAAGGATGAGTAGGCTGCCAATAAATCATGCGCTTTGATTTAAGCAAAATATTGTAGAATTGACAATTGTCAGGGTATTTATTATGTAAGACATGATAACAAAATAAGAAAAAAAAAATCCATTGCGTCGCATAAATGATATGTGGAGATTTTCCTACATTCGGTGAGTTGCACGCATTCAATTTTTAGTCTCACTCAAGGTAATCTGCAGTATTAGAAAGACTCCAAACGTCTAAGTTTGGAGAGCATTTAATGAACATGCTGATTACTCGATTACTCGCAGTTTTCCTCAATCAGATCGATCGCAATTCAAATAATGACAGTTATTTTTTTGGGATTTGAACCCGTGATCATGCGAACGATAGTCGAATTGATAACGAATGTTTTTATATAGCTTCTCTCGGAGGAATGAAGTTACAGTGTGTGAAGAATGAGCTTACACATTGAAAATAAATTAAGATTGACACTTTTATTAGCAACAAAATATCACTTTTTCACAAAATATCACTATTTGGTATCGTGGAACGTATTTCCACATCAATGTCAACTTTATTAATTCAATCAAACGTACAAAGTTGCTCTATTTATACTAAAATTACTTATTCTAGAAAATGCTACGATATTTCAGAGAGAACACGTATTTACATAATGGGTGCAACAGAGACAAACATATTTACAGAATAGTGTTGTTTATCACAGACTTAATTCTAGAACATTCTTATTTACATAACAAATGAAAAGGGATAACAATAGACTATATAATAAGAGTGAGAGGAACAGTAAGTTATGCTTACTGTCGTAAACGAAATTCTGGAAAAGTCCCACCCACAGTTAAAGAGGGAAAGAGATTACATATATCATACTTGAATGATCTGGGAGAGGTTTTGATGATCTTTCTAGAATATACACTTAGAGAAAGTACATACACTCACATACTATATATAATAGTTTATAGTATTTACAATTTTTGATAGAAAAAATGTGGTAGGCTAAGTGTAATAAAACAGAAAGTTCAACAAAAGCAAATATTCAATTTTTTTTGGTGTCAAAAAACTCCTTTTCACAAATAACAAGATGCGTATTTTGAGTTAAATAAAGTAATAAATAACTATAGTATTTTCTAATTTTAATGTTTGGTATGACCACCCTTTGCGTCTACCACGCATTTTTCATGGAATGAATCAATTTTTGCATATCATAATTGCTAGGTATCCTTTGCCACTCTTCCAGTATTGCGGTTTTAAGTGCAGTTCTGCTTTTTGGTTGCCGTTTAGCAACATTTTTCTTAAATAGACCCACAAATTTTCGATGGGATTTAAGTCTGAACTTTGAACCGGTGTATCGATAAGTTTTCCGCAGTTATAGAGAAGACACATCCGCACAGTATGCTTCTTATGCTTAGGGTCATTGTCCTGATAAAATTTGAATTTCGGCTTGTTACCCCTGATGAAACCAAATTTTCTCGCACTGTTTATCAAATAAATTTTTAAAATATTCAAATAATGTTTCGCATCCATAGTAGTCTCAGTAAAGATGGACCAAGAAGAGTGTGGCGCAAGGCTATAACAGTTTTAGAGAAGCGGGACGTCATTCCAACTGTAAAGTTTGAAAAAATGTCTGTTATGATTTGGGCCTGTATCTCACACTATACTGGGTTCCACTCCTTTACTTGATATTCAGCCTCAAATCATAACAGACATTTTTCCAAACTTTACAGTTGGAATAATGTTCCGCTTCTCTAAAGCTGTTAAACC
The DNA here is from genome assembly GCA_019455685.1 of Philornis downsi. Taxonomy (NCBI): domain Eukaryota; kingdom Metazoa; phylum Arthropoda; class Insecta; order Diptera; family Muscidae; genus Philornis; species Philornis downsi. The sequence continues at coordinate 7,848 of JAHXMU010014880.1, forward strand.
CTTGCGCCACACTTTACTGGGTCTATCGTTGTAATACATCATCATTTTCGTCTCATCGCATTAGTCGGTTGGTTGTGAAACATGCATGATGGTGAAGGAGAAACGCTTCTCAACATTAGCTGCAGAAAGGAGTTTTCTACGCGCTGCTCTTGATGAGTATTTGTGTTTAATTATGGCCTGCCGAACGGTTTCAAGTGACACATCAACACCACACTCTCCCTTAAGCTCTCTCGCAAGTGTTCCTGTAGAAATGTAAGGCTTTTGATCAAGTTTTCTGATCATTAAGCGCTCTCTACGATCAGTTATCTTATGTTTAGGGCCACCTCCACGCTTTGGTTCCAATCTACCATCGTATTCAACTCGATTCAGAATGTTGTAAATCGTTTTCCTTGTTCCTGAAAACAAAAAATTATGTACAGAAATAAATGGAAATTATTTTTGCGTAGTAAGTTAAAAAAAATTAAATATTCTTAATGTGTAAACTCATTCTTGACGTACTGTATAAATCAGTTAACACGACAAAAATGGAACACCTAAAAAGAAGCGTCTAAAGTGGCAAGTGCCTTTTGACCAAATGTGCTTTATGAATTTTTTTGGTCGATTGAGCTATGTCCGTCTGTCTGGCTGGCCAGCCACAAAATGTTACGAAAATTTTAACAAAATGGGCGCAGCCTAATATTTTCCTATAGTTTCGTAACATTTTCTCATATTTTCAATATAAAGTGATCGATTTTCCGAAATTTCGAATTTTTACCCTGTAACTTCTCATCCATAAACTACAGCAACATGTAAAATTTTAAAAATTCGACAATTGGCCCCAACTTTTTTGGTAACTCTCAGACAAATAACTGATTTAATCCAAACATTACGCATTTACCAAAATCTCTCTCTTAGAGTAAAAACTGAACACATTTCCAAAACCATTCTACCACCTCCCGTACAAATTGACTATTTTTTCGAAATTCAAACAATCCTCTGTAATTTCTAATTAGTCAACTGCAGCAATCTATACTTTTTTCCATTCCATTGATTTACAATCCCCTTCACTTTGGGAAAAAATTGGACAAACGACTGTAGTATATGAGTGTAATTTCTCTAAGTGTATATACTAGAAAGATCATCAAAACCACTCCCAGAACATTCAAGTATCACATATGTAATCTCTTTCCCTCTTTATCTGTGGGTGAAACTTTTCTAGAATTACGTTTACGACAGTAAGTTATGTTTGTGCCTCTCACTCCCATTATATAGCCTATTGCTATCCCCTTTTCACTTCTTATGTAAATAAGAACATTCTAGAATTAAGTCTATTATAAACAACACTATTTTATAAGTATGTTTGCCTTTGTTGCACCCATTATGGAAATATGTGTTCTCTCTGGAATATCGTAGCATTTTCTAGAATAAGTAATTTAAGTATAAACAGAGCAACCTTGTACGTTTTGAGGAATTAATAAAGTTGACGTTGATGTGGAAATACGTTCCACGATACCAAACAACGGCTATCCTTCTGAAACCTCCCATACAAATAACAGATTTAACGCATAAATTCTTACACTCGCATCTTCTAAGCAATTCGAGCAAATTTGTCATATACCATGCTTTTTAATAATGAAAATGGGCGATGTTGCCACGCCCATTCCGGTACCTTCCACACAAATTGACTGAATGTGATTTTCCACTGTAATCCCAAAATCGTAGCCTAAAGTTATTTAAATTCTAGACAATTATATTGCGTTATAACACTGGGTAAATTCTGGAAAATCGACGGAATGACCACGCCCTCTGTAGCACCTCCCATACAAATTATATTATTTAACGATATTCCATGATTGGTATCTTCCATTCAAGTGCTTTATATTCAGTCTAACTAAGCTCGCATCAGGCATTTAGTACTGCGAAAGAAAATAGTTTACACTGCCACGGCTCTTAGGGCACCACACATACAACCATGCCTGTTTACGGAAAAAACCGTGCGCACAAACACAAACGGGCATTAGTTGAATGTGTAATGTGCATGTCAAGTAACCTAACTAAAATTACAATATTTTTCTGATGGAAAAATTTTTGAAGGCAGACAACTCAAATGCTGACGTTACGTGGTGCATATGACCTACAGTACCCTACGTAATTAAGGAGAAAATATTAAATACATCATAATGAATCTAATCTCAATTAAATAGATCCTCAGTAGACTGGCTCTTAAAAAAATTCAAGAATACTTCTCAAAAGACATGAGGGTTATCCATTTAGTGGATTTAAAATCGCTGGTCTGGCAAGGTTGTCAGCTGTTAAAATGTCTGTCACCTGAAGATTCATTTATCTAGTGAAAGGTTTGCCGTTTACGAATGTGGATAGTTTAACAACAAAAGAAGGCATAGAAATAGTTAAATCTTACTACAAAAGTGGTGATTGAAACGTGACCACTTTTTGTGCATTACGGGGTGATTATGGTCGTCATAATCGACCATCTGTTCAAGTAATTGGTAAGATTGCTAAGATTATAAAGGAATTTGAAGATAATGGAAGCGTTACAGATGTAGTCCGACCTGTGCATCATTGCAATGTACGCACTGTCAAAAATATCTCTTCTGTACGTGACAATGTGGCGGATAATTCCAATTTGTCGATTCCACACCGTTCTCAGCAATTGGGCCTATATTACGGCTCATTATCCATCTATACAGAGTCCAACTCACGCAACAATCAAAGTTGGTAGCCACAGCAATAGGCTTTCAATACAGATTTTTCGAACAAACCTTTCTTTACCGATGAAGCTCAGTTCTCACACGGTGGAAAAACCATTGCATCCATTGCATCCGGAAAAAGTGACTATTTGGTGCACATCAGATCACTGGGCTATATTTTCTTCGAATATTATGCTGGAGGAACCGTTACCATTAATTCAAAGCGCTATGGTTGTATGATAACCGACTTTTTTGGCCTGTAATTGAAGATAATGAACTGGACAATATATGGTTTCAACAAGATGATGCCACGAGCCACACCAGACGACCGATTTTTGGCTTTACTGCATGAGAAGTTTCCAGAAAGCGTAATTTCACGGTTTGGCAACGACAATTGGCCACCAAGGATCATCCGATTTGACGCCGTTAAAAAATTTTTGTGTTACTACGTCAAGGATCGTGTTGAAAGTAGTTAATCCTTCCTTCCCATGAATTGAAAAAAGAAATTATCAATCATAAATTGAATTGAAAAATGAATTTGATAAAGTAAATTACGAATTCTAAATTACGAAATAAATTGAATTTTTGAATTGAATTGCATTTAATTAAATTGTATTGTTTTGAATTAAAGTTGCTTTACATCAAGTTACACTGAATTAAGTTGAATCGCTTGTATCAAACAATTTGTAAATATTGTAAGTTCTAAAAATTAACTATTCTATTTGTTTGTGTAAAGGCCCCTTCAAGCAACCATGTAACCCCCCCTATTTTGTTACGCCCATATGGCAATCCAGTGGGGCACTGAGGGCTCCTGGTTGAAATCAGCGAGATACTTGTACTCTTTTTCCGCCAGCCGCCAACCGGACCACTTCGTCAGCCGCTCTCAACATACGAATAAAACCTGAAATAATATAAGTTAACCGTTATCTTTTCCTCATCTCCAATACGAAACCCCCTCGTAAGTATACACATCCCGCTAAGAACGTAAATTCTTCCATAAAACCTCCAATCTCTCTCACGGAACCTAAATCCCAATGTAAATCTTCAGACCAAATCTGACAGATTTACACACTAGCATTTGCAGCGACATCTGCATTTTACAGGCCGTGTTTAGCTGATAATCCCAAACATTGGAGCATTTGAAAACCAACATTTATCAAGTTACCACCGAGATACCTTTCGAAATGCGCGAAAACTATCTCAAAAGGATCCAATGGTGCACCCAATCCACAGGCAAGGTTTAAGCATTTTAATGAAATAAAAGTTTCATCAAAATCATAGTTTTATGTCTGTTTTATTTAACTGTACTTTTGAAGCCAAAAAGTGGATGACCCGGTATTTATTGCTTTAAGAGCACTAAGATGATTAAATGTAAGTAGCTTATTGATTGAAATGAATATTGGACTTTGTTTTCATCTTTCCTAAAATTTAGTGAAATGAAATTAAAGAAATTGAAGAACTTTACAGAGTACAATCATTTTATTTTTCATAGACCAATTTCATTCGCCTTGAAGTGACTAAAGAAATAACTTTAATATAAGGTGTGACAAAAAAAAATCATTATTTTTGCAAGACATTGGAAGCATTATTGAGCATAGTTAGAGTGATCTAATTTAAGTCAAGTCTGCACCGTTTTGTTCAGTAACTTATTGGACAGTCCCAATTGTCAAGAAACGTGGATAGTCGATTTTTAATAGCTTCTCTTATGGCCAAATTTTCACCAACGAAAACATTCGCCATAGGCAGGAACAGATGGTAATCACTTGGCGCCAAGTCTGGATTATAATGTGAATGCATAAAAACTTCTCAACCAAGCTCCCGGAATTTCTGGCCATTTACTATCGATGTGTGTGGGCTGGTGTTGTGCTGGTGGAACACAATTTTTCTTCTACTGGGCAAAGTTGACCGCTTCCGGGCGACTGCCTCCCTCAGACGGTCCAATTGTCGACAGTACATGCACAAATTATTAGTTTGTCAGTAGGGAAGCAATTCGTACTAAATGATTCCCTGCTAATCCTGTCAAACATTCAACAAAAACTTCCTGACCATCAGTCTCGGCTTGACCACTGATTGCGCCGGCTCACCGCTATTCGACCATGTCCATTTACACCTAACATTATCGTAAGTGCCCCAAATTTATACATTAGTTTTCACCCAATTCAAAAACTACGATTCTTACATGAAAATTCGATACAGGGTTGCCCATATTCGACGGACCCATGTTTTTTAAAAAAAAAAAATCAAAGAAAAAAATAAAAATTTGGCGGTTGGCAATCTTA
>JAHXMU010014881.1:0-15417 GCA_019455685.1 Philornis downsi
TCCAATCAAAAATCTTTGGGGAGAGTTGAAACAAAGAATTGGAAAGGATGTTCTTAAAAATAAGGATCAGTTATGGAATTTTGTTCGAAAAACTTGGTATAAAATACCAGCAGAAACCTGCAGGAAGCTTATTGCCAGCATGCCAAAAAGAGGCAACAAAATAATTGAAAATAAAGCTGGATATACTGGCTTTTAACGAAACTCAGTCAATTTAGCAGAAAAAGCTTGATTTTTTACTTTTTTGCTTATTGTAACTAAATGTCTCTCATCTCATTATCATTATCTCGTTATGGGTTTATATCATTCAGAAAAAGGCCAGTGTCTTGTCTCTTTTAAAATGTACTGTGTGCACGGGCTCGTGTAGCGAATGCCAGCTCATGAGCAGGCTAATGAACCGACTCTTCCCAAACAATGTAATAGATTAGAATTTGTTATAATAAATTATAATAATACATGCATTTTATCCCAAATCAAAAACATTGCTGACGGTTGTATTCTTATAATATAAGAAAATTAACTTTTTTCTCCAAAAACAAAAACTAAATAGTTTCCAGTTTTGGATCCCTATCGTTAATCCGATTCTCTGATCTTAGTTAAAATAAGCGGACAGGCGATACATTATAATCGAACATAACCAACTATATATCAACTTATGCCACTGTACCTAATGAAAAACGGAAAGTTCTACACCTGGATTGATGTGCTACAGGGTTACTGTTTTCAACATGTTGTCCTAATCCAACTAAATCATTTGTTGTAAATATAATAAAATCCCAGTAAAAACAGTGTCAAATGCAAACGAAAAATTCAAGCTTAAACGATTTATATGGGTGTCATAAAAAGACTTAATGCGATATGTTCCATTTTCAATGAGATGTGTCCCAGTCCCAAGCAAAATATAAATGATCGAATATCTGTGGCAAATATGGCTTATAAATATGGCTTATATGAACGGTCAATTTATATCGAGACTGTGGTCCAATAATATCCTTTTCAATACAGCCCGTGCATGAGCTAAACGAAATATAATTGAAACCCTATAAAACTATAGCTTGTGGAGGCAATAAAACCATGTTTGAACGGTTTAGTTTCCCCCGTCGAGTCATCCTGAGCGCTTCAAGAAGCTCTTAAGTCGGACAATATCTATATCATTCAAATCTCTTAGGTCCCTAAAGAAATAAGAGCCCAGCCTTGATCCCCTCCTATTTGCCAGGGCGGATCAATTGCAGAGAAGGTGTTCTATGGACTCCTCTTCTTCTTCATCCCTACAGCTCCTGCAGAAGTCACTAGTTGTAACCTTCAATCTCACTGCATGTCTTCCAATCAGACAGTGTCCCGTCATGGCGGATACAAACAATGAGACGTCGGCCCCTTTTTCAATCTTGACCTAACATAGCTACATTTTACTTTGACGGCAACAAAGAATTTTTGAAAGAGGTGCGGTCGCTTTTTGTTCGGATATACATCATTACGTCAGTAGCTTACGTGCCAAATCGCATCAATCCACCTCTAACAGTTTATAGAATGAAGCCGTTCAAAATGTTAGGTTATGTAGGCTGTGCCACGCCCCCCGTTTCCAATCTTAATCTAACATAGCATATAACAGTTTCGTGATTGACAGTGATAGTAACATACTGTTAAACTTTTGCGACGATCAGTTGGTTACTTTGGCTATTACAAAATAACTTTAAAAAGGGGGAGGGTGCTGCCCATCATTTATTTATATTCACATTTCTTTTTATGCCATATGTACCAAATACCTTTCATATACCTCTAATAGTTCAGATATAGATATGGTCGTTCAAATTTGTTATTTGTGTGCGTGGTACCGCAACCTTTTGTCCAACCTAGACAATACGATATGATAACAGATGATTCCTTTCTGAGCGACATAAATATACTGTTAATCGGCCCATTAGTATAGACGCCTATTCAGAATAAAGACAAACTTTCAATTTATAATTCTGTAATGATTTTTATGGGGTATGCACTTAAAACCTCTCTGAATTTTTAGAATCTTATAAAAGAAATGTAATTTGTGATATGCCGTTTTAGGAACAATTTCTTCAGATTGACCAAAGTATGTCATGATACACCGTATTGGTATATATCTCTATTGCTGTGACCATGTGGTTATTTTTTCTTCCTCGAATATGTTTCGGAAAAAAAATTAATACTTTTTATCAAGATCGGTTTTGGGATTTATGTAGATTTTTACCTTTTTTATAATAAAAGCCGGAAAACATTTTATTTATTTATTTATTTTTTTTTTTTTTTTTTTTTCATCAAATATTAATATCAACAAGTTCGGAAGTAAAATGAAGTTCTAAAAATAATTTTTAGTTTGGATTCTTTGAATTCCAAACCAGTAAAAAAGAAAATCAAAAACATTGAAATTCTTTTTACTTATTTGAAAAATCTAAAAATAATTTTTAGTTCGGATTCTTTGAATTCCAAACCAGTAAAGAAGAAAATCAAAACTATTGAAATTCTTTTCACTTGGTTGAAAAATCAAAAATAATGTTTGTGTTTTCCAATAGAATCATTTCAACTATCTAAAAAAACTTAGTGTTTCAAATTAACTTCTTAGTGTTTCAAGTTAAAAAAAGATTTGAGAAATGAAAATAATTGCTGATAAGTCCGATACTTTGCTCATTTAAAGTCTATCTTCTTTATGTTGCTCCAAAGTCCAACAAAAGAAGAGAATCCAAGAAAGCTAAAGAAAAACTCCATTAGTGATCTAGAAATAGTAAACATTTGGCTAATTATCGACGAATTTAACATGGGCCTGTTATAATTTGGATGTTGTTGGTTTTGATGCCTTTTCTTTGGATTTCCAGTTTTTTTTAAATCAGTGGAGCCATCTTTTATAATTGTTTATGGATGGTAACTCTTAATAAGTGAAAATTCTTAATTTTCTTCTAACATTCTGTAAATTATTAAGAACAGACATTACTTCACTACTATCTTTTAAAAAGTTTTGGATAGAAGTTAGGAGACGTTAATATTAACAAACATTATCTGAACAATTGAAGAAATTTCATTCAAGTTAATTGCCTTAATATACCCTCTACCAAAGTTCTTTTGCGAAGGTACAAAAGTTATAGGGGTGCCAGAAGAGAAGTGGTAAATCACTAGGTTGTTCATGAACTGCCTGGAAGATATTAATCTAGGAATACATCATTCATTTACGTAGGAGTTATTAGAAGAGACATTTACTGTGTGAAATTGTAGACGAAAATCGGTCAATTTGTGGGGACCTCCCATGCAATGCACAATATTTTTTTTATTCTGGAAACCCACTTCGCCAATCGCCCTATATGCCTAAATTTAATGCAAAATATATGAACGTAAGAATATATGGGTCAAATCGGTAGTTAATAATACCGGTGGCTAAAATACCGAAAGGTATTTTATAAACTAATACGATTAAAAAAATGTATGTTTTTGCGTTTTCCGAATGGAAAATGGAAATTTAGAATGGAAAATTGAGAGGTACCAGTAGGGCTGGGACTACACAGCCTATTTATAGTGCTCAGCTACGATCCGATAAAATATTAAGATGCGCTATTCCCTTTAAACAGTTTCTATTGTACGTTATATCGTCACCAATTATAAACTTCAAATTTGGCGTTCTTGAACATCTCCCCTAAATTTGCAATATTTTACATTATGGACAAATTTTTCGAAACCACCTGGCAAACGTTGATGTTTGAACATTTCAATTTCCTGTCTAGGTATGTCTACAGAACATATAATGAGTGCCCCCAAATTTATATTTCATTCCTCTTTTGCAGATTACTATTCAGATTTAATTTAATGCCCAAGTACATTATTTACTTTTTTAAAGGCTCTGGCTTTCAGTTGTAAAATAATTCTATATTAAATCTTTTGTGCACTCATTCCTTTTTTATGAATTCAGTTGAACTAAACACCAAATTACATTTGCAAACAATCAGTATTTTGGTATAACTGAAAAGATTTCCGTAAGATGTCGAAAAAATGCTCATACATCATCAGTGAAAGTTCATCAGTTCTTGCGATATGACATCCACTTTTTTGCTGGAAAGTGTAGCTAAAATAATTTTAAGTGAAATTTTAAGTATATTCCCAATAACCAATCATAAAGACAGTGGGAGATATTAAGAGGTGAAAGAAAAGTTGTCCACTTAGTGGTTTCAAAACCACCAGTCTGGCAAGGTTGTCAACTATTAAATACCTGTAATCTGAAGTTCTATTTATTTAGTTAAAAGGTTAAATAGTTAAAACTTACTACAAAGTTGGTGATTCAAACGTGAGCTTTCAATCGAATAAAATTTTCTTCAGCACTGAAGCTCATTTCTCACTCGGTGGTTACGTCGAACAACCCAGAAGTGATTGTGGAAAAGCCATTGCATCCGGAAAAAACTGACTGTTTGGTGCGCATTATGGTTTGGAAGTATCATAGGGCGTCATTTTTTCGAAAATAATGCTGGAGGAACCGTTACCGTCAATTCACTACACTATGATCGTATGACAACCGACTTTTTTGGAAGATTATGAACTGGACGATATGTGGTTTCACCAAGATGATGAGACGAACCACAAAACACAACCGATTTTGGATTTATTGCATGTGAAGCGTAACTTCACGTTTTGGCGACGTCAATTGGCCACCAAGATCTTGGGATTTAACGCCGTTAGATTTTTTTTTTGTGAGGCTAAGTCTTTGTTTACGCGGATAATCCCCAAACGTTTTAGAGCATTTGATAACCAACATTCGTCAAGTTATCTCCGAGATACCGCCCGAAATGTGCGAAAAAAGAGGTCGAAAACTACATCAAAAGAATCCACTACCGCAACCAATCCAGAGGCGGCCATTTAAGTGACATCGTATTTCGTACATAAATCACAGCTTTAAGTGTGTTTTATTTATATAATAAATCGGGTTGTATTCTTTTATCCGGATAGTGTCAAATATTTAAAATATTCCAAATTTGAGTTTACATTTCGTCAAACAAAAGTCAAATTGGATTTTGTTTTTGTGTTTGATAAAAATTTTTTCTTTTGTTAGCGTTAACAATTTTTTTGTTCATTTCATTATTTCAGCTTTTTTTCTATCAAATAATATTATAGCAGAGAATATTTCATATTTTACTTTGAGAAAACTTTTGATATTAAAATAAATTGTCAAACATGTTTTTTGGTGAGAATAAATTTTAAAATATTGTTTCAAAATGATAAAAATTGTATCCCCTGTTTTATAATGGGATCAAACAAAGCAAAAATATTTAAAAATGTGATCTCTGACCTTAGGGTGCTACATCTAAGGGTTACAACAAAAACTTAAAAGTTCTGAAAGTGAATTTTGGCCAACCCAATTGAAAATGGGCGATATTAATATATCCCCCATACAAATGAGCATCCAAACCAACTATAATCGCTACTCCAAGCCACAGATTTAACCGGAATTTAACTAAATTTTGCATGTACGGCCATGTATCACATCTGTTTAACATCGATTATATAGGTCGGAGTATACCTCTCATACTAAGCTTGGTTTTGACGTTTCCGCAAGCCACAAGTTTCCTTGGAATTGTTTGGTATTGCGAACATATGATTCCGCTGGGACTTAGATTTGTACACTAGTAGAGAACTATATTCTTATTCAGAAAACATACTCGTATACCAGGTTAGCTGTAAGATAATGAAATATTTTTAATTGGAAACATTAAGATTTCTTTATTGGAGATTTCTTAATTGTGGATATTACTGAATTGACTATTATTAGAGCAAACAAATTTAATAACTTTTTCTCCATAAAAATATTTGCTGAACATACAGCTAATTTGGTATATACTATAGGTATACACTACTATCCACATTCTTTTTGTATAGCCCGCTATCCAGCTTTAATGCTGAATATTTGGTAAATTAATGTCCCTTAACAAGGACAAAGAATTTTGAATCTTATTACGCAGGTTTGCTATAAATCGTCTGCAGTCTCACATTTAATCACCTTGTCTGCGTACAAGAATATTATATGGCGTAATCCAGCATCTGTCCAGCGTTGTCCAGCGTTCTACCAGACCAATGTCACCCAACGGTTATTATTACATTTGATTTATTTTAATCCTCTTAAACCTATATAAAATGCATTTTGCTTAATTAATTTCCATTTAATTCGTTTTATTCGTGTTGGTTCGATTGGTATTAAAATTCCCAATACTTCTTCGAATCTAATTAGAAAATTGCAAAATTCACTCACTTGTTTTTTAGTCCGCACTCTTATCCGTAGTATCCGTTTCGCCGTCGGTATTACGGCCGTTGTGGCACACGCAAATATCCGTTAGCCGGAAATCCGTATTGGAATCAGTGGAGAAAATTCATTTATTTTTAAAATTGTTGAACATATTTTTTTGTTTTTGTTTATTATTTTTGTATTTTCTTCAAATTAAGGAAAGTGGGAAAATTTCGATTCTAGTAGATTTTCTTTCCCTTTTTTTAGTTTGCACTTTTTCATAAATTTGACATTTAGTTGGTTGAACTTAAAAAATTTCAATTGTTTATACTCTTTGCGTGGGAAAAATCTTTTTCGTACAATATTTTTATATAAATAATTATCTTTCCACTTGTTTTGTCGATAAACTAATTAATTTCAATCCGAGCTTTGTTTAATGACATCCATTATTTCAACGCACAATAGTAGAAAATTATAGATTTTCTTTAGCTATTGTTATTCTTCTTTGTGCTTCTTCTTGTATGTGCATTTGGCAAGATATTTTTATTGATTGTTGGTTTATTTCATCGACTTTAAATGAAGAAAAAGAAAGAATTCACCGTTATTTGTGCGAGATAAGAAGAAACAAAACTAAAAGTGTTTAGCAATTGATAAGAGACAATAATGATGAATACAACAACGGAGAAAAAAAGTAAACCGAATATGGAGTTGTGTTGTTGTCTTAAGCGCGCTTAATAACACAACGAATCACGACGAATGAAGAAACGCAATTGGATAATGGAAGATAAACCCAACACAACAAATGGTCCAGGCGGACAACGCAACGATAACAACGACGACGGCAACAACTACGGTCATCATCAGCAGCACCACCACCATCGCCACCAACACACTTACACACATCCACCGCCAACCATTCAGAAGAGAGCCGTGAATAGTGGAGAACGAACGCGACACAAAACAATTCAAACTTGAATGAATGGGAATTGCAACGGAAATGAACCACTCAATTGCTATGCTGCCAGCGGCATCGCCGTCAGCGTTATCTTCTATGTTGGGAATACTTTTGTCGTTGTTGCGACTTGCGACCAAAGAGGATATGAAACAACCCAGACGGTGACAGAGTTCGGGTATGTACAAGTTAACAGTGGCAAAGGATCTCTTTAAACAATTGGTATCAGTTTTATTAATTTACTCCCTCAATGCTTTTACTCCAGTGATGATGTTATTTACATTCACGTTCAGATTGTACTGTTATTGTGACGGAGCACGTTTTTAATAGAAACAAGAACATTTTAAACATGTAGTAAACTCCTACGCTGATTTCTACGTGAACACTGATGAGAAAAGCAGTTTATTATTTAGTACATTTCAAAACAAAAAAGTGAATTGATACGAAATCAAGTATCAAGAATCTCCTATGTGAATTTGAAGAGCAGATTGCATTCAAGCAATAGAAGGATGAAGAGGATCACCTTAAAGTTACAAATTACCTTAAAAGTATTGCAATTTAGGAAATTTTGTAAAAAATTAACTGAGCGCAGTTAAAGCCGAGAAAAATCATACAGTAAAATAGGATTGGAACGTGGAACATGGCTAATAACACAACGCAAAGATCTTCATTAGACTGATCATCATAGACGTAGCAAGGGGGTACTGAAGGTGCTTTTTTAACACCCCCCAGGGTTTTCAGATTAAGAGCATAGAATGAATTTAATACGCCTGGGCTAAGGCCACGGCAATCGATAAAAATATCTTCAAACGAAGACACAGTTTTCACATAGAAAAGAATCTACGTCTACCTACGGGTCTAGTTCGTTTCGAAAAGGCAGTTTTCTTTAGTAAAAATCTATCCCAACACAGTTTCTATATGGAAAGTTAAGGTTTTTTTTATTAAATGTGTCTTTTAATAACATTTTGGTAAATGTTGTTTTCCACAGCCTATCTCTACATGATTCTTCTACATGAAGTGTATATTTTATGACTCTTATCTACCTTATATAAAAGATCTTTCATGACTCTTAATGAAAAATCTGTTAATTGATACTCTTCTGTTAAGTTAAAGACAACTTTCTATACGAAAAGTGTCTTTCATGATACATTTTTCATAGGGAAAGTATCTTCAATGATGCGTTTCTATAAGAGAGGTGTCTTTAATAGTTTTTAATAACGTGTTTCTATAGGAAAAGTGGCTTTAGTAACGCTTTTTAACAGGAAATGTGTCTTTAATAATACTTTTCTATAGGAAAAATGCCTTCAATTACACTTTTCTTTAGGAAACACATCTTTAATAACGGATTCTTATAGGAAAGGTGTCTTGAATAACACTTTTCTACTTTAATAACGTTTTTTTGTATGAAAAGTGTCAAAGAGTCTTTTCTATAGGAAAGGTGTTTTCAAAAGCAACTTTCTATGAGGAAAGTGTCTTCTCCAACACACTTCTATAAAGTGTACTCAATGACACTCGCCTAAAAGAAAGCTATCTTCACTATTTTCTAAATTGTTTCTATATGTAAAGCGCCTTGCATGACCCTATATAAGAAAAATACCTTCCAATATGAAAAATATCTTCCATATCGTCTTTTTGTACAAAAAATGTCTTCCATTCTGTATGAAAATTGAAAGAAATATTTCGCTGCACCATCTTCTGTGCGAAAGTACTTTTTATGTAGAAGTTTATTTCTATTATCAAAATTTTTTTCCAAGATATTTGTACATGTGGATTCTTACCTCCAAGACATTTTCCAAAATTAATTAAAAGAAACTTTTCATATAGAAAATTGTTTTCCAAACGACTTTTCTATGCGATAAATATCTTTACAGTACATGGTGACCGGCATGCAAAAGAAATTGGTGAGAATTAAAGAGATCTTTGACACGGAAAGCTGTATAATTGATTATTTCATTTCGCTATTACGCAAAATATGCACATTGACTGATTTTGTATGATGTCCTAATTCCTGAAAGTAAAAGTATTTAAATTTATTTGTATTTTTTTTAACTTTTCTATGTAACGTCAAGGTATATTCAAAACAGTTTGTTGTCAGCTATTACTAAATAGTTCTATTATATCGATAGTAAATGGATCGTCAATTTCAACAATGTTCATAGTTAGGTTGTTTATATTAGTAAATAACAACTAACGCCCACCAGCTATATGTTTGTTAACCACTTATGACACAGTTCATTTTATTAGTTTTTTTTCTAATATATATCTTTGTTTGGCCCACTCAGTATAGCAGGTCTGGTGCCATAACCATCAATAAATTTCCCATTCCTCATATTTGTGACAATACTCCACTGGACAGAACGTTAGCGCCCTAAACGACGTTATTCGAATCGTCGTATATGATCATTACGTGCCTTTCAGTGTTATTCTTTTGTCTCTCTGCATAGCACTGGCGAATGAACGAACGTGTGTTTTGTGGGTTTATCCTGCTGCTCCCAAAGCTATATGATCACAATGCATAATAAACCACTGCAAACTCACATGTAGAGACAAACGGTGGTAAAATATCCCAAAACAAGTTATGTTCTCTCATCGTTATCGAAGAGCAGATGGTTTGCGTGTGTATGTGAAGGATGGCGCAAAGTTGGTGTAAACGTAAAATTACCAGTGCTGAACTAAGATCCAGAGATCAGGTCTCTCATAGAGAAACTATCATCTGTGTCGTGCCTTTGTTTAAATATTTAAAATTGTTTTATTGAAATCCTTTCCAAATTTGAATGAAATTAAGCAAAATCATGACATAAGAAGCTTAAATTTCGATATAAAATAATGCATAAATTTTATGGAAGCTGGCCAGTACTATAAGAGTAAACTACGATCCCACAAATCGACTGATCGATTTCTTGTGGGAAAAAGTAGAAAATTCCTTTGTCTTGAGAGAATGTTGACTTTTGTATTGTGGAAAAGTCGAAAAGTCTATCTTTGATTTCGACTTTTAGATGCATTTTTGTTGCCAGATATCTTAAAAGTAGTTTTCCGTTTTTTGTTAAATTTTAAAAGATTTTGTACCGGGGGGGAACATAGAGAAGTATTATCATTGTGGTCATAATTGTAAAATCTCAATCTGCATCCGTAAAGTAACCCATTTTTGTTATTAAATTTTGTTGCCGTCTCAAGCGATATTTACATTTGCACATTGAAGTCAAATTATTCAAATAAAGGGTGTCCCAACAAGAACGCTTTGCTGGCACACACGCGATCTTTTAATAAAATTTTCAGTGAACGTTTTGCATAGATGCTGCGGTATTTCATTAATCCAGCGTCCAATTTCCTCTTTTAAGACTTAAGTCGTCGTCGGCTTATTCGCCTAAACCATCGACTTAAAAAAACCCCAAAGAAAAAAATCTAATGGTGTTAAATCGCACGATCTAGGCAGCAAATTCTGGTCTCCAAAACGCGAAATAACACGACCGGGCAGTGACTGATGCAATATTTGAATTGTTTCTCTGGCTGTATGACATGTGGCGCCGTCTTGTTGAAACCACATGACCTTCACATTCATTTCTTCAATTCTAGGTACGAAAAAACTGGTTATTATTTCACGATACCGAACACCATTGACTGTTTGCGCTTGACATGCCTCATTTTCATAAATAAAGGTCCAATGATTGCTCCAGCCCAAAATCCACACCACACAGTGACACGTTGAGGATGCATTTGCTTCGAGGATTTTCCTCACCCCAAATGTGACAATTCTGCCTATTGACGAAGCCTTCAAGATGGAAATGGCCTCGTCACTGAAGATGATTTTATTGGCAAAATCAGCATTTTCGTGTTGTCTCTCCAATACCCAATTAACGAACTCCCTTCGCTGTCCATGGTCAGCTGGCTTCAGTTCCTGAGTCAATTGAACTTTGTATGCATGAAGATGCAAATCTTTCGTCAAAATTCCCTGCATAGTGGATTTGGAGACACCGATTTGCTGAGCTCGGTGTCGAATTGAGGTGGATGGAGTTTGAGCGACATCATCACGTACAGCTGCGACATTTTCGTTCGATCGACCCGGTCGAAGGCGCGTTGTTGTCTTTACATCACTAACAGACCCAGTTTTGGCAAATGTATCCATTAATCTCTTTACAGTTGACTCTTTTGGAGCATTATTGTGACCCCAAATTGATCGGAATTTGCGAACTGCAGCCGCAAAACTTTCACCATTTTGGTAAAACAATTTCACAATGAAAATGCGTTGTTCATTCGTGTAGCGTTCCATTTTTACTAACCTCGTACCTTCTACCAGCTAACAATAACAATTGTTCAAATGTCAAACAATGACACTTCGAATGGCGCCAAACTTAAATCTTGCGTTCTTGTTGGGACACCCTTTAGATTATTCAAAAACGAAATAGAAAACCGGCTAAATCTAGAATGGTTTTTTAAAAATTCGTTATTTTCGAATAACCGGTTTATGAGAATGTTGAAAAAAGACTTTGTGTTGAGCACAACAAAATTCAAAATTCATATAATGATTCCGAATTTCATTCTAAAACTAATGCAAAAACTTCCACATTGTTTGTTCGCGAAAAAATTTTAGCGCCATTACCAGCTTTTTTGGTATGGATTTCCAACACTGAAATCGGAACAGCTGATGTTTTACGTCATATGTTTAATTTATTTGTAAAATTTTTAAGTTACGTCTTTCTTTGTTAGTAGCTCATTTTCAAACTGTGTAAAATTTAAAGTTTTGCATAAACGGTATTGAAAATGGGTTCGTTAAATGGATATCTATGTTTGTGAAATATTTTTCCAAATAGCGGCAACATCAGGTTATAAATTCACGGGCTTACCAAATTGCCGGTCAACATTTATATGCTGCCATCTTGGAAACCATTGCATTAAGATCATCAAATTTACCATACTGATCGACATAAGGCTGATACTATGCTTGCAACTCCATGTATTAGTGGCAACTCCAACCTCTTTTTGTAGGTTTCCAACACTGAAGCCTGGAATTTTGAATTGAATGAGAATGCGCAAGGGAAAGGTGCGTTTATTTAAGTAATTCCCCAAAAACTTTAGAAACTCAAAAACTCCCTTCATTTTGAAAATGCCCATACCACGTATTCCAATAATATAGACGATTATAGGTATACAATGCTCAAAATATTTGATTATGTTGAAATTCTTAGCTTCTTAAAAACTGGTTTTCTGAACAAAATAAATGACGATGATGCAACAAACAAAAATTTATAACAATTAATTATCCATGTTAGCATTTCCCAAAAATTCTTTAAGCGAGCATATAAATATCAAGCCTTAATTATAAAATTTTGGAAATGCTGATCTAATTCTATGAATCGCCTTCCAACAATAATGCCGAAGAGGAAAATATATTCTATTTTCTTCAATGCTCTTCATTCGTTTGCCTCTATGGTAGTAACTTCTAAAATGTCGTATTCTATTGTAAGCAGTACAATCTTGTGCCCCTTAGGAAATATGTACAACTAACTTTTGATGCAATATCTACATATATATGATTCCATATGAAACTTGTACATTTCTGGCTTATTTAATGAACGGTGGGTTTGGTTTGCCTGATTCGGTTACTGTGCGAGGGTTGTAGAGCTATATATATCAATAAAAGTGAAGATTGTAGTGAAAAAATGCCAGTAGCTTTAAAATGCGATACTTATTTGATTTTCATAATAATAGCTCGCATTTCCTTATAAAAACTTATAGTTTTTCTTTTAATTGTGCTTCATAGAGGAAAATCGAAAGAAACCGGTTTATCCGTATTTTTAGTCGGTCAAATGACTGAAAACACATAACTCGAATTTATATCCACCCAATTTTAATTACAAATCACTGCAAAAGATCTTTGGCCGCTATTCAACACGAAAATGCCAGTCAGGACTCAGGATCAACAACATCGTCTTTGTTTGGAAAAATGTCTTCGAGGGAAGACTCCGATGAAAGAAATGTTTGAATGCACATTTCACTTCATGTACAATCAGTTATCGCATGTGAAATTTCATTTACGCGAAGGCAGGTCAATAAGTTTGTTTGTGACCGGTCGTTGCATAATGGTTAGTACAAGCGGATATCGTTCGCATGATCGCAGGTTCAACTCCGCATACAACCACCTATTATTATTTGAGCGGCTTTCACCTCGATCTGTCTGACGAACTCGTCGTGTAGTCAAAAGTAATCGACAAGTCCGTCTAGTAAATGCTTCTCAAACTGTGACGTTTCGGAATCGTCCTTAAACTGTAGGTCCCGTTGAGTGAGTCTAAAAATAGAATACATACCTTATTCATGGAATGCAAGGAAATTGTATGTTGTTTTTGTATTCGTTAATCAATTGATGAATAAGAGAAGGGACAGTCACAACTCATGCGATTTTTAATAATTCTGTTCAAATTGTGGCTATGGTTATTAAAAAAATTATAAAAACTGCTTACAGCGGAGAACAGACTTCTTAGAAATTATTAAATTATGCATGAGAAGAGTACATCGCCCATAACTCTGCAATCCATGATGATGAAATTACAACCTTCCGCTCAGTCTAACTTCTCAAACCTTTCCTACTTTGAAAATACCCACATGTTCCTGATGGAGATGGAGTTTTCTACTTCACTAAATGATGACAATTTTTCGTTGAAGGCTGATGTGGACCTCAAGCTGCGGTTTGGTCAAATTTGCCTAAATATCTCTACCAAAATATATGTAGAAAAAAAAGAAGAAAAGTAAGAGGATGTAAATAAAACAGAATACAGCTGATGTTCATTGAAATATATTTGTCTCGATTTTTAATTTCCCTTTAGTGGTTTCGTTGACTTTGTTCAATCAAACAGTGTGTCCCAATTCCTGTTCCAAACAACTAGCTGAATAATAATTCAGTTTGTTTATTTAAGACAACTCTTCATTCGCCTCAAATGTAAAATTTTCTGGTTGCGTATACCGTTCGAGATCAATACTGCCAAACGGAATGGTGAAGAAAAATGGGCGCAAACGGAATTCCGTTATCCATTTTTCGGTTTCAAAAGCACTGTTAAATAAAACACATATAAAGCTATGATTTCGATGAAACTTTTATTTCATTATAATGCTTGGACTTTGCCATTATTAAATGCAATGTCATTTAAATGACCGCCTCTGAATTTGTTGCAGTAGTGAATCCTTTTGAGATAGTTTTCGATCACTTTTTCACACATTTCGGGTGGTACGTTTGGGGATTATCCGCGTAAACACGATCTTTGACGTAGCCTTACAAAACAGGTCTAGCGGAGTCAAATCGCATCATATTGGTGGCCAATTGACGTCGCCAAAACGTGAAATTACGCTTTCTAGAAACTTCTCACGCAGTAAAGCCAAAATTGGTCATGTTAAACCGCGTTTTATTCACCTCTTTTGTAGTAAGCTTTAACTAATGTTAAGTGTTCTGCGGTTGTTAAACGATCCAATTCATAAATGGCAAACTTTTCACTAAGTAAACAACACTTCAGGTGACAGGTATTTTACAGCTGACAGTCTTGCCAGATCGACGGTTTTGAAACCACGTTATTTGCCGAGGAGCTCTGCGAATCGGATAGAGATGTTTTCTCCGATTTCTTATAATGTTTATGGTGGTTGCCAGCATTATGCTTTCCCAAATTTTTTCGGCATTTTCAATGCCATTATGTCGAATTGTCACGATTTTTCGTCACTCACATTAGACGCTGCCCCGCTGCATCATGCCACGACGTTTGGAATGCAAATTTCAGATTGTACTTTTGACAGTTTCAAATTTTGACATTTGAGTTTCCTCAATTTTTGCAATATATAGAACATTTTTAGAGAGTACGTCCAACAAGATTCGAAATTATAGTTTAATGGACCAGCTGGTCTACAATCCATTTTGAATATGATGGTATGATCAATACAGATACAGTAACATCTTCTGAGCAAACTCCTCTGCACTCCCCTAATATTAGCTATGCCGCCTGTGTTATTATTTGTCAGCTTTCAGTCATATTATTTACATTGCGATACTTTTACGTACTTCTTTCCCACATTGTTCCAAATACATGTACGCTCATACACGTGCTAATGTGTTAGTGTTCCCTAGTCATTAATTCCAATTGTTTCATCTCAACAAGATTTATGATTGCGCAGCCGCAGTATTAACATCCTCACACTTAAGGGTTTACCCACACTCTCATACTCGCAAGTTTTAAAATATTATATTTAAACAAAGTTTTACTTTTGGTAT
>JAHXMU010014905.1:0-16008 GCA_019455685.1 Philornis downsi
GCGGATTAAAATTAGGGTGGCCAGGCGGATGCCAAACTAAAATGAATATGAAAGTTATGGGAAATATACATATTTTGGCATCAACATTAAGCGTGTCGTGTCGTCGTGTTTATCGTGTCGTGATATTCAGACAGGGATAATTTATTTTGTTTTTACCCTTCTCATTTCTTCCTGGAGTACATAAAATGGGTGCATGTCAGCATATGTGTAGTCCAGGCTATTTCGAATGGTTTCGAAATTGAATGGTGTGCTGTTGTTGGCTTTACCTCTAATTTTTGATTTAATTATGGACAAAGCTTCCGAATATCGACTATGTCCGTCAAATTGTTTGATATCGCTCATTAATCTTAAAGCATCCTCTCTCCAAGCTCTATATTCCGTCTGGTTGCCGTCAAATGTTGGAAGTGCTTTAAAAACTTTCAAGGAGATTTCTGAGGGAGCTTTATAATTTGTAGTTATGTCTTTGAGTTTAACTACCGATGCTGTATCTACCAATGGGTTAATTCGTATATTTGCTACTTTCTCTGTCAGTGCTTGGCAATATCGTTCCATCTCATTAAGCCTTGCGGTTTTGTGTGCTGCTATTAAGGTTTTTTAATTCAATCCTTGTTATATATAGCAAGGATTCTGTTGGCCCGCTCACTATAAGAATAACTTCAATTACTCTCCTGGCAGGATCAACAATTAATGATTTGGTTTTGAAATGGATGAAAAGAAAATTATAATATTGACGACTATGCTTCTTACTTTATCTTTATATATATAATTCTACTGTACGGGC
The DNA here is from genome assembly GCA_019455685.1 of Philornis downsi. Taxonomy (NCBI): domain Eukaryota; kingdom Metazoa; phylum Arthropoda; class Insecta; order Diptera; family Muscidae; genus Philornis; species Philornis downsi. The sequence continues at coordinate 782 of JAHXMU010014905.1, forward strand.
GTTGTCACTGAACTCCTCCTAAACGGCTGGACCGCTTTGCATAAATTTTTGTACATGCGTCTGTGTGGTGCCCGGGATGGTTTAGATTTACAATTCGGTCCAATTGGACAAAGGGGCATGGTACCTCCCATACAAACAAAAAATTAAAAATCAATTATTTCTGCTCCTGCTTACGGTATTTGAACAAAATTTGGTGCTTAGGTTTGGTGTACATATCTTAAGTGCTACTGCAAATATGGGCGGGATTGGACAATGGGGCGTGGTACCTCCCATACAAACCATAAATTAAATATCCATGGCCTTTCTTATTATAATAGACCGATTGGCATGAAATATTTCCAATAAAAATAAAATTTGAAGGCAAAGCAACGTTTGCCGGGTCGGCTAGTTTTCTATAATTTTCCCGAGGTGAACACTTGAACACTATGTGCTCTTACACTGTACTTTTATTTTTCTGTTCTTAAATACTAAATGTTCGCCTTAAACTATTTTTAAAGTAAACATGTTCGTATTTTAGAGATAAACATATTTTCAAAAGCAAAAAAAGGAACAATTTGTAAATGTCCTTATTCTGGATGTTTACGTATTCTTATCTTAGTCTAGTTGTTTATCTTAATAATCCTTAATCTTAATAGTAATGTTGTTTATGATATTTCTTTGTTTTTTGTTATGTTTTATGTTTTTGGTTGTTTATTGTTGACAACATCTTAGATCATGTTTATCTTGTTTTTTATTTACATAAATTCTTAATCTAAGGTTTTATGGTTTTTTTTATTTGTTATTGTTCTAGCTATTATTCATTTGCATAATCTATGTTTAACTGTTTATCCTTATCATATTATACTTATTCGTCTAATAGTATGTGGTCGAGTGTCGTTAACTCGTGCCTCAGAATGGGGAAAACATTGATCAACTCTAAACATTATTTCGATAACTCAAATTCACTGCAATGCATCGAATGTGGCTGTGATATGGATGTTCGACATATCTTAGTAGAATCCACAGTATCTAGACTGAATGAGCCTCTATCAACATTTTTGACTGTTCAAGATCTAGTCAGCAAAACTTCTTTTGAAGGGCCCTGAACGTGAATGGAATCACTGCTGTTTAAGCCGATACACACACAGAGAGAAACGGACAACGATTTACAGGCCTTGCAAATCAATCACATTAGAGCAAGCTATTGGATTTGCAACATGTTTTAATCTAAACTTTCGGATTTTTTATATTTCAATAAAAACTTAAAAATACTAATTTTAAAAACCGATGTTTTTACTTTAAAGAATAAAAACTCATTTTTTCAGTTGAGTTTGAATTTGTGGGACTGTATTCCCAAAAAGTTTATTTTAGATATATATGTATGTATATATTTAATTTTTTTATATCTGCAGCAAAAATTTTCACTTCGTTTTTTATATTTCTAAACTAATGGTCCAAGGTTACCAATTAATAAATTAACTACATTTTTTTTTGTTTTCTGATCCACCAAACTTTGGTTATTTTTGCGTCCCTTTTTCCAAAAAGTTGATTTTACACATGAAAACGTTTCAATTCATATTTATTCCAAAAATGATGCCCTAAGCTATTAGAAATAAAATTTAATAATTTGGTTAAAAAATTAATTTTTGGGAATTATTTTAATACTGCCATCAATTTCCGCATAAAACCTGTATATTTGGCATGCTCAGGCGATGCCAATACAAATTACGAGTATATCCCAAACAACTTTGTGGTTTGCTGTGTTTGTTGAATCCGATATAAGCGTATGTAATAAAAAGGATTTCAAATATAAGAACTGTATTCTGAATTACTGTTTACTAAAGAAACTTGTAAAATTGTAGTATTTAAAATCTTTGTAGTTTCTATTAATAATTCGCAACGTAGTGTAACCCTAACATATATATATATACAATATATGTATAATATGGCTAATTTTTGGGTGAAATGTTATATCCAGATGTTCAACAACAACATTAAGAACAACGTCCCAATAGAATAGTTGTATAACCGGCGGCTGTAAGCCTATGCTATACTACGACTGTTTCGTATATTAAGTACAAGCTTGTTATCCTTACACGACTCATTTAAAGCCTCTGGATTAGAATATAATGATGCCCACTCGCTTCAACATAATTAGTAGGAATTAGCACTTCTATGCTTATCGCTATTTTGAGTATTTGACAATATTTTTTTTATTTTGCCTTAACGCTAACACTATTGAAGGATTAGCTACCAATCTATTAATATTTTTGTGATCATAAGTAGACAGTGGTCTTGAAATCTTGAATATTATCCCTTTCTTCACCTGCGCTTACATCGTTTTCCTCGGCAACATGCCAAAACGGAATATTTATTACCATTCGTATCGGCGATGTCCATTTATTTTTCTTTCTTGCCGTTTACAATTATTGCAATTCTTTTACGTTTGGCGTTAAAAAATTGTCAACTTAATGTTTTCATAATCCATTGGCTTGTAAATTAAGCGTTTTTGTTGTTTATCTAAATGTTATTGTTGTACGGTTAACAAGCTACTTCTGAAATACTAGTAATGGAAACACAGCTAACAGATTCATTAGAAACTTTGAAACAACGCGTCGAATTACTGGTATAAATGAGGAATTGTTGCGAAAAGTTAACATTATTTAGATGGCACTGAGTAGCAATCATAACATAAACGCACAGAAATTTGAAGCATATGCCGGCGACATTTCAAAACGGCTTTTAGAATTGTATCCCTGGGAAAATATGACTCGAAACAATATATAAGGTTCTTTGTCATGGAAAAGGTATTATCTGTTGGAGTTTCAATAACACTTTGTTCATTTCTACTTTGTTTTTTATATGTGTATTCAAAATATTTGTTTCTATGTTAGCATTGAAAAACTGAACTTTCCTTTAATGTCATATTTAGTAAATTTTTTCATTCCGAATAAAACTTTTAAACTTTTCACATCTAAATAATTCTGGAGTAAGCCTCACCTTAATAGGTTATGGGCCTTTAATTGTAAGGATTCTCGATATAAAAAAAAGCAGTTGGACATAGGATATTCATAACTGAGGACAAGATGGATTTGAGAATTAATTACCCGAAGCTAAATAACACTAATTACCATTCATGGAAGTTTAACGTTGAAATGGTCCTTTTGGAAAGGGAACTGTGGAACAATATAACGGATGCAGTACCAGAAAATCCAGATGCTGCATGGACTCTTAAGGACGGCAAAGCTCGTGCTGTTATTGGTTTGTCTATAGAAGATTCCCAGAAGATTCACATTAGGAAATATACAACGGCAAAGGGATACTGGACCGCTCTCAAAACCCAACATGAAAAATCAAATTTGAGTAACAGAGTTCCCCTCAGAATTTATCATCTCAGAATTTATGGAAATTGTTGGTAAGCTGGAAGATCTTGGGGAAGAGTTTCCTGAGCATAAAATCATATCGTTTCTGCTCGGAAGCTCATCGGAAGACTATAATGCCCTAGTGTTCGCGTTGAAAGTTCGTCCAGAAGCTGATCTTACCCTGGAATTAGTAAAAGAAAAGCTTATGCAGGAATCAAGAAAAAGATTGGAGTTATGTCCAAGCCAGGAAGTTGCTCTAAAAACTAAACAGAAAAAGGTTAATAATTTAAAATGCTTCTTGTGTGGAAAGCCTGGGCATTTTAAAAAGAGTTGTCCTGAAAGAGAACAAAAGACAAAGGATGTTGCGAAATATACATCAAACAAAGATAGACATGTTTGCTTTGTGGCATCAACGAAACGCAATAAAAATTATTGGTTTGTTGATTCGGCTGCAACATGTCATATGAGTTGCAATATGCACTTCTTCTCAAAACTTGATAAGAGTCGAAATGATGACGTTTTCCTAGCAAATGGAGCAAATCTTAAATCCAGTGGTGTTGGTGAAGGAGAAATATTCTACAACGGAAGTAAAGTTTTGCTGAAAAATGTTCTTTTCATACCAGACCTTGACGGCAATTTATTGTCGGTGTCAAAACTGACAATGGAAGGATTTGAGGTAAAGTTTGAAGGAACGAAATGTCAGATATCCCGAAATGGTGAGCTCTATATGACTGCTCTTTTATGGGAAAATTTATTCGTCATCAATCACAAACATGCAGCGATGTTAACAGCATGCATTCATACATGGCACAGACGGTTAGGCCATCGTGATGAGAAAGCAATCAAAGATGGCGTGAACAATTCTCTAATGAATGGAATTTGTTTTTGTAACTGCAATTGTGTCAGAAAATGTGAAATATGCATAAAGGCTAAGATGACCAGGAAGCCATTTTCGAAAGTAACTGAGAACAGATCTGAGAATATTTTAAATTTAGTACATAGTGATTTATGCGGTCCGATGCAGAATTGTACTCCGAGAGGAAATCGATATGTTTTGATTCTAATCGACGACAAGAGTCGATTTTGCACAGTCTATTTCCTGAAAAATAAGAATCAAGCTCTCGAAAAAATAAAAGAATTTGTTGTGTTTACGGAAACTAAGTTTGGAAAGCGTATGAAAACCTTGAGAACTGATCGAAGCGGAGAGTTTTGTGGTAAGGAAATGGAGATTTTTCTAAGAAGTAAAGGAATATTCCATCAGCTTACAGCTCCATATACGCTAGAACAAAATGGCGTAGCAGAAAGAAAAAATAGAAGTTTAATGGAAATGGCAAAGTGCATGCTCTTTGATGCCGAAATGGATCTGAAGTATTGGGCAGAAGCTGTAAATGCTGCTAATTACATGCAGAATCGCCTCCCATCAAGCTCCACTACTCTGACGCCTTATGAGGAATGGTATTCAAGAAAGCCAAGTTTAAAACATATAAGAATATTTGGATCGATTGCATATGCTCATATTACTAAAAATAAACGAAGAAAACTTGATAGTGTTTGAAGAAAATGTCGACTTGTTGGATACTTTGATGAATCGAAAGCCTATCTATCGTCTATTGGATTTAAGTGACAATTCAATAATAATAAGCCGAGATGTTGAATTTTTGGAAAATACTGCACTAGGAACTAGAGAAATAGTATTGTCGGAAAATGAAAAACCTGATTTTGAGAGAAAAGTACATTTCAAAGTGGACTTGCCGATAGAGGAACCCGATTTCGACAGTGATTCAAATACTGGTACTTTGTCTGTGGATGAACAGAGTCCTGCTTTCGAAACAGCAGGTGTCGATTCACCACAACTTCAGAACTGGAATTTGAAAATAGCAAACGGAGAGTTTCTTCAAGATCAACAAAGGGCATTAAGCCAAAAAGATTCGAGCTAAATATGAGAACATTGGGAACGGAACCTCAAACGTATGATGAAGCTATGCAACATCCTGACAAAGAAAAATGGAAACAAGCTATGCAAGATGAAATGCAATCTATGTATATAAACAATACGTGGGACCTTGTAGAACTACCTAAAGGTAGAAAAGCCGTAAGTTGCAAAAGAGGGTTTTCTCAAAAATTTGGAGAAGACTATGACCATATCTTCGCACCGGTCATCAAATATACCACCTTGCGTATACTACTGGCAGTAGCATCTCACAAGAATCTAAAGATTCACCACATTGATATAAAAACGATTGATAGACAAGGAAATCTACATAAAGCAGCCGAAAGGGTTCGTTGAGTCTGCAAATTGAACAAAAGCATTTACGGGCTCCAACAATCTGCAAGATGCTGGAATCGCCGAATCCACAACGTATTAACCGGATTCGGATTCAGAAGGGGAAATGCAGATAATTGCTTATATGTGAAGGACGTTAATGGCGAATTGGTTTACACTCTCGTTTATGTAGACGATATAATCATAGCTGCGAGTTGTGACAATGTTATCAAGAATTTGATTGCTTACATATCATCTCAATTCGAAATTAATGATATGAGACAACTTCAACTATATTTAGGAATGGAAATCTCAAGAAATGAGCAAGGACTATTTTATATGTCACAATGTTGCTATATTGAGAAAATGTTAAAGCTCTACAATATGGAAAATGCAAAACCACAAAATATTCCCTTGGACACAGGCTATTTTAAATCATCAGGAAAGAAGAATTTTTTGAAGACAATCACAAATATAGGATGGCAATTGGGTCTCTGCTCTATTTAGCGGGAAATACGAGACCGGATATTTCTGCAGCTGTTTCTATTTTGTCACGAAACATAAGCAATCCTACGAAGAAAGACTGGAATGAGGTAAAACGGGTCTTCAGATATCTCAAAGGAACGAAAAATCAAAAACTATGTGTTGGAACAAAACAAATGAAACTCATTGGGTATGCCGATGCTGATTGGGCTGGTGACGTTAAGAATCGAAAGTCCACCAGCGGCTACTTGTTCAAGTTAGGATCTGCAACAGTCAGTTATTCTAGTCGAAAGCAAAGCATAGTGACACTTTCGTCAACAGAGGCAAAGCTCGTTTCTTTGACTGAAGCAACACAAGAATGTGTTTGGTTACAACAGCTTTTAAATGATTTTAACATAGAACTTTCGGAAAAGCCCATAATTTTCGAAAACAACCAAAGCTGTCTTAAATTACTGGAGGGCGAGAAAGTCAACTCACGCAGCAAACATATTGATGTGAAATTAGATCAGTAGTTGTTAAGTGTAACACGAAGAAGATCAAAGAAAAAATAATGTCAATCAAACCAAAGTTAAAGGAAAAAGATGAAATGAAAAAGGTGTTCGTCCAAGATTATCACAGCCGTGAAACAATTAGCCTATTAAATTATGCTAAATCATTAAAAGCAGTGGGCTTTAGAAGTGTTTATGCCAGCAATGGTCGAGTGTTTACAAAAAAAGGTAAACAATCTAGACCTAACTTAATACGAGGGGAGGAAGATGTAGATAAACTACTAATGGAAGCAACAACGCGTTCCAGAAGGTCAACATATCTGCGAAATTCTGAAGTTGAAGATGACTTTGATGCTTATCTGTCTCCTAACTAAATTTATTCCCTACAAACGTAACTAATTAATTAATTTCTTTTTTCTTTTAGTGAATAATACAAATAATAATAAATATTTTTCAAATTTTTTAACATTTCCTGAAAGTTTAAATTTTGAAAGACAATCGCTCTTTAACTTTATTTCTTACAACGTCAGAAGTATTTCTTCAATTGAAAAATTTAATAATTTTAGAAATTTTATTAGCAGTTTACCAAAGCTACCAAATGTTATTTCTATACAGGAAACATGGTTAAAAGAAAATCTTGTAAATATTTATAATATCCCTGGATATAATTCAGTTCATTGCTGTAGAAAGGATAGTTATGGAGGTGTTTCAATATTTATACGTCGCAATCTAGAATATACTGTGGAACGATGTGAAAGCCGAGGTTTTATAGAATCTATAGTCCTTACTCTTAATGGTGTTAAATTAAAATATAAATCTTTAAAAATAATATCGTTTTATAGATCACAAAAATGTGAAACAGCCACATTTTTGAGATATATAGAGGATTCACTTGATACGTACGGTCGTAATCCATGTCTATTTTTTGGTGATACAAATATTGATATGCTTAACATAAATTTGGCACAAAATCTTGTGGAAATACTTTCTTCCTTTGACTTTGCAAACTGTCATAACTTGGTAACCCGACCTGGTAGTAACACTTCAATTGACCACGTATACAGCAATACTCCTTGTTTATTGCATATTGATTCTGTAAAAGGTAGGATATCGGATCATAATTTTGTACACGGTACAATAGATTTTGTTGATAACGACAAATCTCGATATAAAGAAGTGCGTTTGTTTTATGATTATGACAATATGGTCAAATGTATTGAAAGAGAAATTCTTGGAATTCGTGAGACAGGAGATCCTTCAGAGGATACAGAAAATTTAATATCAATAATTAGTAATGCCGTTAGAAGCTCAACCCAAAAAAAAGTGCACATTAGAAATTTGAAGGGCGAAATAACACCTTGGGTTAACGGAAACCTTACTAAACTCCAATATTATAAGGAAAAACTTCTTAAATTGCGAAGAAAGAAACCCAACATTATTGGCATTGACGACACACTCAAACGGATAAGCAAGATTCTAAAGGAAGTTAACAACAAGTCCATGAATTTTTATTATATAGATAATTTAGAAAGTACGAAACATCAGCCTTCGAAAAGCTGGACATTTCTTAATAAGAACTTAGGTAGATATCAAAAAAAAAGATAGAAATCAAAGATGAGAATGGAATTTCAATAAATGACGGTACGGATAAGGCGAATAAATTCAATAATTATTTTTTACAGTCTATTAGCGAAATAAAATCTCAAATTGAGCATCTTCCCGATGACAACTTTAATATGTTTTCTTCTGTTGCAAGACAAGCTAATAGTTTCCAAATAGAGAACGCAACTCTAAATGATGTTGAAAGAATAATTACACAAATGTCCCTTCGTAAAAGCCCAGGCTTTGACAATATATCAGCAACTATTCTACGTAAATGTAGGCATTGTTTGTCGCAAAACTTGTTAAATATTTTTAATTCCATCATTCGAACTGGTAAATATCCGACAGCTTTAAAAATGCACAAGGTGATTCCAATACCCAAAGAAAATAATGCTTCTTCGGTTGAAACTTTTCGACCAATAGCAGTGCTCTCATTAATAAACAACATATTTGAAAGAATTATATTCAATCAGATAAGTGAATATTTAAACAATAATGACTTGCTTAGTCGTAATCAATATGGATTTAGGAAGGGCTGCGGAACGGAAGAAGCTTCAATTAATGTTGTAAATTGCATATGCAAATGTCTAGACAATGGAAATAGGGGTGCAATTGGGGTGTTTTATGATTTTACAAAGGCTTTCGACTTAGTAGATCATAAGATCTTATTAGAAAAGCTTTGGTTGTATGGTATTCGCGGAAAAGCACACTCTATTATAAAAAGCTATTTATCTAATCACCAGCAATTTATAGACATTAACGGACAGAGAAGTTCTGTCAGGATAATTGAACACGGAGTGCCCCAGGGAAGTGTTCTTGGTCCACTTCCTTTTAAAATATATATAAATGATGTAGCTAATTTGGAACTAACTGGGAAGATGTTTGTTTATACAGACGATATTTGTGTTATTTATCCCTTTATACATGAATCGGTGGCAAAAGCATATATTGAACATGATGCTGCTGTAATTTGTGAATTTGCGAGGATTAATAAACTTTTTTTAAATGCTGAGAAAACTAAAGTTATACGTTTTAAGCCTTACGGTTATAATACCAATTTTTCGATACTCGTTGATAGAAGAGAAATCAAGGAAGTGGATTCACTTAAATATTTGGGACTGTATCTTCAATGTAATTTATCCTGGGACATACATATCAAAAGGTTACGCTGTAAGTTATCGCAAGCTCTAGGACTTTTGTACAAATTTAAAAACAAATTTAATAAAACAACGAAACTTTTAATTTATCAAGCTTTAATTCAAAGTAACTTCAACTACTTGATTGTTCTCTACGGTTATAAAAAAAGCAACGAACTTAAATCACTTCAGAGAACTCAGAACAAAGCTCTTAAAATTGTAGGAAATTTTCCAATCCGAACTTCTACCTTATCAATATACAAAGATTATTACCCAAATATTTTGCCAATTTATGGTCAATACCAATTGCAACTGTTATTGTATGTTTTTAAATGTATGCATAACATTGGATACCACACAATTTCATTTTCTCTCAATCAGAATAGGTTTAACACCCGCAATAACAATAATCTGAGAGTTCCAACTTGTAGATTAAACACGACAAAACAAAGAATAGAATACATGGGTAGCTTTGCGTATAACAACTTGCCACAAACATTAAAAATAATTACTGGAATATCTGAATTTAAAAATTGTTTGAAGAAATATTTATATGAAAATATTATAGATTTACTTTCAAAAAAAAAACAAATGTTATTATAAATGTGTTAGGGGAAAATAACGGATTAAATAATAGGATTGTGAATCACTTTACCGTAAGCCTCTATAAAGTCACTTTGACGCTGAGGCATTAAATTTTATTGTGAACTATCACTAATTACAAAACTGTTATAGTATTGTATTATATCTAGTAATAAATTTATTATAACATAAGAAATTTTGTAATCATGAATAATAAAAGAATAAAAAAAAAAAAAAATACTTTTATATCAGGGACGTTAAGAGTTCTGGTAGTATAGTATATGTTTACTGTCCTACTGATAATATGATTGCAGATATGTTTACTAAACCTTTAGGAAACATAAAGCTAAAGAAATTATTATTTTTAAATAGTTAATTTACTTAATTCGTACAACTAATTTAATAATATACGTACCTATATACAAGCACCTTTGAGAGTAATATACTATTAACAAACATAACAAAAATAATACCAGAATCTGTTTAAAATTCATAATTCCTCCAATGCTTATAACTTCACTTTGGATATTGAATATAAGAAGTGTTTTGAAAATTTAATTACCTTTAAAATAAGAAATTTTAAGAAACCGGCTCATTCAGAACACATAGAAATATGTATAACCGGTGATGTGGTTTAATCATACGTAGTACAAAACAACAAAACACTTTTAATATTCCCGAAAAAACTTTCACAATTCCCAAACAAATGTCAAAAATGGCCAAAAATACGATTTTTGACAAATGACTTTCATTACTTATCAATAACTAGTGGTCAAACTTATCACATTTATTTTAGACAATTGCATTTAAAGATGTGATTTTTTGAAAAATATCAAGTATCTAAAATGAGCTGTGGTCGCCATTGTAACGTCTAAGAACACATTTTAGACTTTAAACTATTCTAAATTGTGTTCAGAATAATGGAAAGACTTTTCACACCCTTTTCCGCAATCGGAGTGATACTTTTTCCAAAATTAATACAAAAATACGGTATTTTTACAATTTCCATTTTTAGCATACAGAAGTTATGATAGTGGTTTCTTTTGCAAAAAAAGCCAGAGGAAATGAAATTATTTTAAAAATATATTCTAGATCCAGTATCTCCCAAACTGTAAGAGATGGCCGTGACGTAAAAATATTTCTTTGTGGATTTTTCAAGGGCCAATCGATGACGTACAAATTGTACAAATTGTAATCGGATTAGAAGCGGAGTTGGTGGCACAATAAAAATTTGTCAAACTCAAGGTACCGTACTTTGGAACCCCAATATGCAAGTCAGTGTGGAATTTGATCACTATCGGTCAAACCGTGACATACTTTTTTCCTTTATTCCATTATGCGACGTTACGTTTACGTCGATGTAGACATATGCCATATATGTGGGAAACGTACGTCACATATGTCACAGCTTACGACAAAACATTTGTGCATTTATGCATTGCCGCCAAAAAATATATTACCCTTACTGCCGAAGTGTTACGATAGTAATCTGTGATCGAGGGGAAAATACGGCCTTCAGAAAGAATTTTCATTTCAAATTTATTTATTGTATAATACATTTAATTAACAATTTTTTCGGATATTACAATTTTACATAAAATCACACAAATATTGATATACATTAAAACCTACGATTTTACCAATATACACCACAAATTCTAAACCAACAGTACATTGAAGGCGGGCAGAGCCATCCATCATATTATTTTCACCACTGACAAATCCCAAAAGCTTTAAATGTATCAAGGTGGATATTTGAGAGAGTAGATTACAGGTAAGACCTACTTTCTCGTCTAAAATGGCATAGAAAATAGCTAACATTCGATCGAGAGTAAATGATTTGGGTCCCAGTGATGACGACATTTTCTCAGAAACCTTAAAGAAGAAAATGATCAAGTTATTATATATGTATGTGTTCATAATCTATATATATATACAATCCATAATAAGTTGAAATATATTAAATTAAAATCTTCTCATATTTATTTTTTCTGATCTTATCCGGTAAGTACCCCTTCCATGTAACATTTTGTGCTGTTTTAAAAAATTATATCATATACATCAACCTGCGTCGAATTATATGGATAGAAAAATCAAGTTCACAATTTAGAAAAAAAATACCTAAAATTTTTTAGTCATTTATGAACTGAACCGATTTAAAGTAATCTTTCAACCAAATATATATTATGCAAACCATTTTTTGTACTATACCTTTAGTATATTCACTGAGGTAAACCAAATCTTGTAGTTCACCCAAAACCTATATAACATATATAGTTTATCATCAATCATCATAAGGGGGTCTCTCCATCCCTCTGGAGCTCCCTCTTATGGATTTGATGGTATATTATAGTAGTGGTTATACTAAAAATAAACCCCCTAAATTTCTGAGTGTTATGCGACCTGTACTCAGCGCTCTCAGGTTTGCAGTCAGGAGTTACCGACTGTTTTAGAACGCGAGCCAAATGGACTTACTTACTCCTACACTCGGGAGGTAAACACAAATTGAAACAAACACAAATAGATACACAGACGACGGCACACATTACTGGAAACGATATAGGAAATAATACGGACACAATGATGGACAATAAGGAAACTAGGCCTGTCAACAGACCCAGTGATCCGACCTCTTGCAAAGCTGGTAATTTGCCTGAGACCTCGGTCTCCGAAGACAAGCACATCAGACCTTCGAAGAAAAGGTACAACGATCGGCGCCTAGCTCTCTCACATCTGGCAAGGTCGATCCGAGTACACTGACCGCAAAGCAGAGGGAATCTCTGAAATGGGCACGAGGCATTTCTGATAATCAGGATGCCTCGCCTGCTGTAAAGTTGGCCTAAAAGAGGCTGCGATCGCCTAATGACGTGCCGGTATCCAAAAGGTCCAAAGTAATCAGTGGTAACACTTGTCCAAGGTTCTTTACTAAGGGAAGATGTGGACAGCGCAATTTCCAGGGACAAGTGGAGTCACGTCGAAAATGCTCTGTCTTCGATGCACCCCCAAGTTCATAATCTATCAAGGAGATGCCTGGTTCAACTCCCGTCTGTAGCGGTGCAGGCTATCGTGCAGCTGTTGAGTGCTATCGTGCAGCTCTGAAGAAGGTGAGTGAGGCGTGGCCAAGGGCGGCTCTGGATGTCGTCAATAAAAAGGACATCCCGATCCGATGGAGCTCGCAGGCATGCAGAGTTTATTCTAAATGACAAAGGATGCCTACTGGCAGATACTGCATCGGATAACACTGATGCGATCTCTGAAGGGGAGAGGAACTTGTCGCACGAGCCAGATGTGCATCAGAAAGCGTTTCGTCCTTTTCTGATGCACTCGGGTGCATGGAGGGGCTCTTTGTGACAAATCCGAATGAGGAAATTTTTGGGGAGCTTCTCGCAGACTCAGGAGGACATGGATGTGACTATGGTGGAGAAATCTGATGGTACTTCAGTTTCTTCAGATAAACCTTTACCGCTCTAAAGCTGCATCCGCAGTTCTGATACACCTCCTGACTCAAGGAGTATGAGAGACCTTGGATGAGCGGAGGCAAGGTCTCGGATTCAGGACTCCTGATTTTAAGTTAATCTTAAGTACAGGTGAAGGTTTACACAGATCCTGTCTACTTTTAAAGAGTAATCTTAATATTTCCCTTCTTTAAGTAGCGAAGATATGACAGTGGCTAGCTTGGAACACGACAATTCCCAAATTTGGCTGGCTTCGGTGTACATGGCACATGACACTGAGACCCCTTCAGGTGCTCTGAAAACGCTGGTGGAAGCGGCAAAAACCGCTGGAAAGAATATAATTGTGGGCAGTGACGTCAATGCACACCATCAAATCTAGGGTAGCACTGATATCAACGACAGGGGTCACTTATTGAATATATTGTAAACACTGACCTAACAATTTGCAACAGTAGTAATGAACCCACATTTGTCACCAGAAATAGACAAATCATAGTTTTTCAGATCAGCATCTGTTTAAGTGGATTGGAAAGTGTTCAAAGGACTGTTTTTCCGCCGTGAACGGCATGTTATCTCAGGAAACCGGGCGATTGGACGACATCCAGTGAAGATTCACTGGAGTTGCTCCTGAATACATATTTTCCTGGTAATTTCCGAAATGGAATTGTCACGGACAACATTGCGCCAAATCAACTGTCGGCTGCTGCCAGGGAAATCGCAACCAAACCCAAAATAGCGTGGGCAATTAAGAGCTTCGAACCCTTCAAGTCACCCGGATCGGACATGATTTTAACGGGTGAACTATATCAGCCGTATCGATCTAACGTATATCCCTGCTATGTGGAGGGAGACCAAGGTGGTCTTCATTCACAAAACTGGGAAAACTTCACGTACGGGACCAAAAGATTTTACGCCTATCAGCCTGTCATCGTTTCTTCTCAAAACACTGGAGAGACTCATTGACAGCTACCTTAGGACAAACATAGATCGGTTGTAGACTGTTGTCGGATAGACAACATGCTTACTGCAGGAGTAAGTCCACCGAGACTGCCCTGCACGACTTGGCCGAATTCATCGAAGGTTCACTCGCTTAGGGTCGCCGGACCAAACCGGTAGGGGAATACCCAAGAGCGGTGTTCCATCCCCCTAATATGCAACCTCGTTCTGAACAGTATTCTGTCCTCTTTGGAGGAGACTGATGTCAAGGTTGTCGCATACGTAGACGATGTGGCAATGGCAACTAGGAGCCCATCTCACTGCAGCGAAGTGGGCGGGAGAGAATGGTCTCGGAGTAAATCTAAACAAAACCGAAGTGGTTCTGTTCACCGGGAGGTACAAGATTCCACCTATGGATCCTATCTCCCTGGGAGGGCGTAATATTGGACAAGAAGCTGAATTTCAAACTCAATATTCTGGACAGGGAAAAAAGGCCACAGTGGTGCTATATGCGTACAAGAGGACAATAGGGAAACAGTGGGGATTAAAACCTCGCATTGTCTACTGGTTGTATACTGCAGTAGGAAGACCGATAATGTTGTATGGAGTTATCGTCTGGTGGAAGGCTGCTGACAAGTCCACATACTATAAGATACTGGACAAGCTCCAAAGGACAGCTAGTCTCAGTGATGGGCATATTGCAATAGATTCTTAGTGCACTAAAAATTAACAAATTAGTGGTAGTGCTATTAAAATTTCACTACCACTAATCTTTTAGTGGTAGTGAAACATCAAATTGCACTACCACTAACCATTTAGTGGTATTTAAAAAAAAATTGCACTACCACTAAATTTTAGTGTTATTTAAAAAAAAATTGCACTACCAATAAATTTTAGTGGTATTTAAAAAAAAATTGCACTATTTAGTGGCATTGGAAAAT
>JAHXMU010014908.1:0-14239 GCA_019455685.1 Philornis downsi
CCTATTGGAAGACCCTTAATGTACTATTTTCACTCTTGTGCACTGTCAATTTTGATATTTTGGAAAATTAGTGATTGATGTTTAGTTTATTGACCTGTTTTGTATCCAAATAATTTGTTGTTTTTTTTTTCAAGCTCGATGTCTTAACATTTATATAATAAGGGGTTTCCATTTCTCAGTTTTAAAACTAAAATTAAAAAACAAATATCAAGCTATGATGTTGATAAAACTTTTATTTCGTACATAATGACATGTTTGGATCTTGTCATGTCATTTAAATGACGGTCTTTGGATTGGTTGCAGCAGAGTGGATCCTTTTGAGGTAGTTTTCGACCACTTTTTCGTACATTTCGGCCAGTATCTCGTCGATAACTTCACGAATGTTTTCTTTCAGATGCTCCAATGTTTGGGGATTATACCCCCCACAAAGCCTCACAAAAAAGGCCAACGGTGGTGTCAATTTGCAAGTGGCAAACTGGCCACTTTGCGTCGCCAAAACGTGAAATTACACTTTTTGAAAACCTCCCATGCCAAAGCCAAAAGCGGTTCTGTTGTGTGGTTCGTAGCACCTTCTTGTTGAAACCACATATCGTTCAGTCCATAGTCTTCAACTGCCCCACGTCGTTTCATTTTGAATTTTTGGAGCAGTGATCTGTAACACGCGCCATCTATGGCCTCACCTCACCGTGATCTTCCACGTGCTGAAACACCTCGTGCAGTTCGAAATGAAGTGACCATTGCTCCAGTGCAAGCAAGTATTGAGGAAAACTCCGAAACTTCCACCAGGCGACGTTTTCAGCAGTTAGAGATGTCTAGGCGATTTTCGCAAAGAATTTGGCATATGTTACACCTTTTTCCATATAAGGTGCAATTGGTTCACGAGTTAAAACCAAATGATACACAATAACGCATTCAATATAGTCGCCGTTAACGTTACTTATGCGCCACCCTTTATAGCCATTCATCCAAAAAAGCTGCTCGTCGCAAACACATCAAAGTCCATTTAATGAACAATCAATGTCTGTGATCATTTATGTACATTAAGATTTTTGATCAAAGTCCGCAGGCTTTTTTGTGAGTCTCGCCGTCTTCACGGCTGTGCTAATCACACTGGGCATATTACAAGGCGATTGCCAGCAACGCTCCCCTGGGATAGCCAAGTAAACTTTAACTAAATAGTTAGTTAATAATAATAATAATAGGAATAATCTTGGCTACCGAAACTGTCGGCCAGAAGGAAGTAAATTAAGTATGTCAGCATGAGATTTAAAAATCCTGGGTTAGTTGGATCTTGAAGGAATACAGACAAAAATGTCGAAACAATATTCAAAAAATTTCAGTCTGCCAAAGTCCGAGTTCTTGTGTGCGTCGAGGAATCCACTGCATCTGGTTCTCCGGTGTATTTTCACAGGTGGCGGCGGTGTTTTCGGCCGACCTGGCGTTCCATTGACGTACGATTGTTGTTCGAACTGTCAGTCGTCTCGAATTTGAAGAGTCGACTTTGAAGAGTCGCAGCATCTGCCGTAAAATCGGTACAAGGCGCGCAACATTTGATGATGATTTAGGATAATGAAATAATAATGAATGACATAAAAAATGACAGACGCTACCAAAACAACTTGGCCGCCACAGGCTGCTAACATCTAGCCTCCCTATTTGGAAACCCTTTCAGGTTAACTAAAATCAGTTTGTTTAAAAACACGAGCTTCATTAATTCCCCAGTGACTGACGGCGGTTCGATAGTAATTACTGCGCTTAAATAGTAACAAAGGTTTAGTTTATTTTTCCTTCATAAATAAATTTAAAGTGTCGTCACTATATCGGTTACCTGTAACCGCTCATTCTGAGTATACGGAATTTATAATTTTCTTTAATACAGTTATAAATAACTAAATATCTTACAAAAAGTATGTTAATTAGGAGTATCCAATACTTAAAATTAATTGCACATTTTGTAGACTACAGCTTATTATACAATATGCTATTCATTTAATTATACATGAAGCAATGCAATTAAATTCTCATAGGTACATTGTGATAACAAACCAGTAGGGTGGGGGTTTAAATAATTAAAACAAGACACTACTGCTCTACTTAAGCTAAATAAACATTGAACGCTAAAAGCATTGACATCAATGAAACAACCGATGATACTGGAAACGAAATGGATTTCACACCATCAGTAACACTCTGTGCATCGCCATCCAATGTATCAACCAAGGGTATGTCCTCGCTAGGACTGCTTAAAGGATCGTAAGCTTCCAGGGGTCTCGCCCGATACACTTTGCGATTGTTAAGAGGCTGCACGGGTCGAAAATTATGGCCCAGCGGTGAACCATCAAATGTTTTAAGTTCACGGAAACGATCCATCTGGAATAGAGTTAAGGAAGTTGCAAAGGAGGGAGGGGGTAGGTAATAATATCAATAATAATTTGTGGCATTTTAGGGACAAACTTACACAATCCGCACTTATGGGTATGGGTTGAATGTAGTCCAACCAAATGACATCCTCACTACAAGGAGGTGTGGTCAACGAACCAATGTAGGTGAAATAATTACCCATACCCTTGGGCAATAAATCAAACAACTGAAGGGGTTTTGCCTCAGCCAACGAATTTGGTTCAATAATATTAGATAAAAAGCCAGTAAACTCTTTGTAGACATAACGAAGGTTATCATTAATCTAAGGGGGACGATAGAAAAAGCAAATGTAGTTATTTCATTATTTTGATTTAGGTATTTTGACAGGATTTTGTGTGATATCTACCAGGTAATACTAATAATCAACTGACTTTTTGTTAAAATAAAATAAATGGACAGGAACCAAAAGTTTGGCTGTATAAAAGTTTTTATAGCACCACTACAGATTGAGGTACGCAGTGTCGTGGATTATGTATCGGTTTATAGCAAGATAAGTAGGTGAAAACATCCCCTTTTCAGGCATAATAAGTAAACACGGCTCTACTGAAATAAACCCTGAAATATAATTGTAATATTTTTCAATAACCGCGCTCGTAATTTGAAATAAAAAATAAAAATAGTGTTAACGGGTGTCCAAACAAGAACGTAAGATTTAAATGACTGATGCAGCAATTGAATTGTTTCTCTGGCTGTATGACGTGTGGCACGAAAATACTGGTTATCATTTCACGGTACCGAACACCATTGACTGTTTGCGCTTGACATGCCTCATTTTCTTAAAAAAAGGTCCAATGATTCCTCCAGCCCAAAATCCACACCACACAGTGACACGTTGAGGATGCATTTGCCTCTCGTGAATCACTCGAGGATTTTCCTCACCCCAAATGCGACAGTTCTGCCTATTGACGAAGCTATCAAGATGGAAATGGGCCCCGCCACTGAAGATGATTTTATCGGCAAAATCAGCATTTTCATGTTGTCTCTCCAATATCCAATTAACGAACTCCCTTCGCCGTCCATGGTCAGCTGACTTCAGTTCCTAAGTCAATTGAACTTTGTATGCATGAAGATGCAAATCTTTCGTCAAAATTTGCTGCATAGTGGATTTGGAGGCACCAATTTGCTGAGCTCGGTGTCTAATTGAGGTAGATGGAGTTTGAGCGACATCATTACATACAGTTGCAACATTTTCGGTCGATCGACCTGGTCGAAGGCGCGTTGTTGTCTTTACATCACTAACAGACCCAGTTTTGGCAAATTTATCCATTAATCTCTTTACAGTTGACTCTTTTGGAGCATTATTGTGACCTCGAATTGATCGCAATTTGCGAACTGTTGCCGCAAAACTTGCACCATTTTGGTAAAATAATTTCACAATGAGAATGCGTTGTTCATTCGTGTAGTGCTCCGTTTTTACTAACCTCATACCTTCTACTAGCAAACAATAACAATTGTTAAAATGTCAAACAATGACACTTCGAATGGCGCCAAATTTAAATCTTGCGTTCTTGTTGGGACACCCTTTATATCTATCAATTTTCACCAAATAACGAAACAGTGTAGACTGTTGGGTTTGCCTTTATTTGCCTACTGGGCCAATTTCGCCACTTTCGTCATACTTATAGTCTTTTGAGTCGTGTACGACGTGCCGATTAATCGTCAAACTTCTCATACATACCGATTTATTTATATATATTCAATAAAGAATTGCATTTTAACGTTCATATAGAGGAATGAAATATGTCTCATGATTTTTAAGGCGATTGAGCAACGTCTGTCTGTTTAAAACCTTAGCACAGCATAATATTTTGTGAGAACATAGCCAGGGATAAAAATTTGGCCTTGGATCGGTCCGAGCTATGTCTGGCTAAGTTTCCGAAATTAGTTTTTTTCCTGCTTCAGCAAAATAATAAACTCATAATTCTTGTTAAAATCTAAGTAAAACGGTCGGTTGATCATGTTCCGTACAGATGATCGATTTAACCCATGTGTTCTTAAGTTTATATCTTATATTTAGTTGCACTGAATTCAATCGAACTTGATGCCCGTTAAAGTTTAGCTAAGGTAGTATTTGGAAATGAAAATGAGCCATATTGAAACACCCCTTCTGGGGCCTACCATACAAATTGGCTGATTTTCCGAGCATCTCTTATCTCGTGGACAATCGGCACATGTATTCCTGTCCATTGTTTTGGGCCGCCCCTTCATATATATAAATTGACCGGTATTCTGAAATTCGATGTTTCCCTGTAACTCCTATTTCGTAGACGGCAGCAACCTAAGCTTGTGTTCATTATATTGTCTGACAATATTTTAGAAAAACTGTCCAAGCAACCATGCCCCTTTTGGTATCTCCCACATAAATGACCGATTTAAACCGCATGTTCTTAGCTTGAAATCTTTCAATCAGTTGTATTGAATTCATCCGAAATTGGCATACGGCATACGTTTGACAATATTTGTTCTGAGATCGAAAATAAGCTGCACTATCATAACCACTCGGGTACAAACGATATAAGGTAATCGATTTTACGAAATTTAGGGTTTCCTCTGTAAAAATGAGTGTGCCATAACATCGGATTCTGAGTTATATACTAAGGCAGGTAGGACCAGTGCTTGCTACTACTGCATTTTCGTTCAATACGGAACTTTGCAATTTGCATTTGCAACATGGTTTTTGACTTTTCTTCGTTAAGGCGGCGGTTTTGTCATTAAAGCGATTGTACTTGCTTACATGTAATGTTGTTTTCCAGATTGACTTAATTAATTTTAGTGGCAGCGAGGTCCAGGTAAATGAATTCATTCAATACACTAAAGTTTTATATATCATCGTTCATGCTCTTCGTCCCTTGAAATAAATAATATGGCTTTGTCATCAATCACAGTTGAGTCCGCGTTTTTTTGATTCCTTTCCAATGCTTGAGATGACTGCAATAACATCTCACTATTACTGAACAATGATGTCAATATCATCAGTGCGTGCAGGTATGTTATGGCTTCTGGTATAAAGCATTCAATCTTATTCACTGCAGCTTCTCTCACCATCATTTTCATATACATATATATTGGACATATCGGACTATTGTCCTGATTCATATGGGGTAAAACGGATTAGTAAGACCTTTGACCGAAGCTCTTACAGACAACTTTGAGTAGGCTAGTGCCATCCCACAAAGCCGTGTCATCTTCACTAGCATACGTAATTCAGAAATACGCTCGAATAATGCTTATCGAAACGAGCTTTTGAAGGCAGCTTTATGGTCCTCGATCTGTTTGTCTAAGATCTTCTGTAAACAACATATCAGTTTCCGATTTGTCAGGACCTAAGTCACTCTTATATATCGCGAATAAAAATAAATATAATTGTATTGAGTCTTTTATATAACGCAATTCAAGGGACCTTATATGCTACCGGTAAAAAACTGATTTTAGCATGGACGGTATATTTACTTAACTGTTTTGTAAGTGCAGGGCATAATTGTTTAGATTACAATAATCGGTTATGCATTCTTTTAACCGAATCTCATTTAAGAAGTAATGTATGATTATTATCAGGCCGTCCTCACATGGACCTGACGGTAGACTGCTGGCACACGCAGCTTTTTTGAAAGCTTAAGTTGTGATTTTGCTATAATGACATCTTTTTTTAACCTGACAGTTTGCAGCCTATGCCATTGCCTATTAGCGCGACTTCTTCACATGTGCTACCATCCTCGTTTAGCAACTTGTAATACACCTCTCTCCATATTTGCAGCACACTCTTCGTATCCGTGACCAGACCTCCATCATTGATCCTACAAGAGGGAAACTCTTCGCCATAACTTCTACATTTTACATTTGGGTGGAACTTTCGTGCTTTATTAATATCAGTGGCTTTGTTCTCATTTTCCCGATCTTTCCATAACCATTTCTGTTTAAAAAAACCTTTACCTTTCTCTCTCTCTCTCATATTCCTCATATACAGGGTGGCGCACCAATTGTGCTACAATTAGAAATTCAAATATCTTTTCTTTTTTTTTTTGAATCAATGTACGAGTATTTCATTTACATTTTTTATATTGTATAGAAAATCCAAATATATAAAATATATTTATATATAAAATAATAAGTAATTGGTTTTGACACCTAATCAGAAAATAATTCATTGCGTGATCACTTCTATTATTTTCTTAATGGACTGCTTAAATTCAGTCAAATTTCTTGCTTTCGTTTTTACATCTCTTACCTGACATAATCCAATAAGAAAAGTCTTCTGCAGTTAGGTCAGGTGACCTTGGTGGCCAGCGGAAACCGGAGTTTCTGGATATTAATTTGTTTGAGATTTTCCGTTCCATAACCGGTTTGGCTATGTGTGCAGTTGCTCCATCTTGGTGGAACAAAATGCTGTTAAAAAGTGTAGGTCTTCGGCGATATTATGGGTAAAAAATTCCTTCGACATCTTTAGATCGATTCGTATGCCACCCTGCAGCTTGTGCACTGTCCTTTTCTCGAGCTCAGTGTCACATTCTCGGAGGTTTAAATAATTTGTGCCGAAAGGTTCTGTGGAAGGCATCAGAGTTGTCGATGAAAAAATTTTTGATTTTTTCCTGGAATTAATGCAGTGTAAAATTAGGCCACTTGGCGATTTATGAGGCTTATGGACACACCGTTGACATCCAAATAGGTGGCATAGATGTGAGCTAGTATTTGAGAGGCCAACTTAGATGACTCCTTTTAAACGTATACCATAATACGATTAGACTTTAAACACAAGCCATACATTCGTTCACCCAACTTGTACTTAGTAGCCGGCGCATGTTCACTATAAGCTCATCATCACCTGTCTTAAGTAGCTGTGCTTGCATGCCACCAGCGCAAGCAGCTTTATTGTTTTCAAGCCGTGATATTGATATTAGCGTGGTTTCTTGACTAGTGTTGGCATTCCCAATAAGTAAATTGTAAAAGTAATATCTTCATATTTGCTTCATACTACGTACTCGTATATTTATGACCATGTTTTGATCATTTCCCCTAAGGGATGGTAGCCAAACTTTTGCCGATAACTCTCCGCGCTCATTGCCAAATGGCCATCACTGTTGCTACAGGAGGAGATCCCCTTTGCGTTTATCTTTTGGCATTTCTTTCCGGTTTCAGCTCTATCCCTATATTTGCCCGTAGCCATACTCGATCTTTTCAGAACCATTTCTGCCGTTTGTGAACACTTTCTTCCTCTCTCATCTGTTCCTATAGAATTCTCCTACAGCATGCGTCCATCATCCTATTATCGGAAGCAATGCCATATTTCCCATCGTACTATTCGGAGATGTCGACGAAGGTTAGATTTACCATGGATTGCTGAGATGTCTCTACATATCTCCTTGTTTGGTTTCCGCAGAACTGTCCGGGAGCTAGTCGAAAAGCTGTCAATTCGAGTGCGTACATTAACTGTGATCAGGAAGCGATTCGAGCTTACGTTAACTCCGCGGATCAGAGGCACACCTTGCAGTATAATTGTTTATTCCACCTATTACTGTTCGATTAGCCAATTTTTTGTTTGTTTTGATTTCAATACAACCAAGAATATATAGAATACCTTCCTTTCTTGTCTTTTTGCCTTAAAATCTGTCCGAACAACTTTAGTGCCATAGCCAATGAACTCACTAAATGTGCCTTTGGCGTGCGCACAAATCTACGTGATAAAAATATTTCTATTCCGGGTTCAGTATTAAGCTCTAAGGATCCTACCTACTCCAAATTCTTGCCTTTCTACATGGCAGTTGTAGTAGTTATTACAATTTTTACTTTGGGTCCACCACTGTTCTATATGTTGTTTATGTAGCTTTGCGGAGTTACCTTCGTTATTTCGTGTTTTTATAATCATTTGTAATTAATATAAGACAGTTATTAAACCACCATATTCGATCCTATTATTGGGGCTGGCAATGACTGCTAGGCAGGTATAAAAATTTAATTTTGGTGATCAATTTATTTAAGAGACTGGGGTGTTAGCAATTCAGTTGTGATATTGAAACTAACTGTGCTTACTTTAGCTACCATCGGACGTACGAGTGCATGGAGAATATTTAACCAAAGTTCAAAGCAGCGAACCGTTTACATAATCCGGCAAAGTGCCCGTTTTTTTGATTATTCTCCAGCAAATAACCAATAGAGAGTCCAGCCAGCCTTTCGAAAGTACCAGGTATTTGACACCATATGAAACCGGGTCAGTACAGAACAATTCGAAACAAAATCCTAAAATTTTGTTCAATTGCTAAATTTATTAAAATTGTGTTGTAGAAAATATTTATAAACAAACTAGCTGACCCGGCAAACGGGTCAAAGTGCCTTTTGTATTACCATTATTTGATTCAATGTTAATGTGGTAAAAAAAATTAATTGCAAAAATCTCATCTCCAACGCCATCTATCACTTCAAATAAAACTTTTTAAACCTTCCGGAATACTCTACCAATAATTTAAGACCAAAATGAGCCAAATCGGTCCAACCGTTCTCTAGCTTTAGCGAGACTAACGCACAGCAATTGATTTTTATATATATAAATACAATTAATTTTACATATAAAACCAATGTTTTGTGTCTTTAAATTTTAAAGGGCTTAATGGCTTTTATTTCTCTGAAATATCTGACGCTTGAAGAAAACATACATTTCCTTTAAAAATAATTTAAAAATCGATTCTTGTTGAAATATTAACTGGTTTTTTTCACACAAAAATTCATTTTAATGAAGTAGTTGTCATACGATTTTCTCAATTATGTGTAGTTGTTATAAAGTTAGTTTAATTTTTAATTTTTGTAGTCTTGATTCGTTGCTTAGATTGTAGGGTAAGGTAGGGTAGTAGGGTGGGGGGTTAAAACGTAGTTACCTCATAGAAAAATGCCAAAACAGCCAAGCCGTCATCTCGTCGAGCAGCCTCATCAAAGTCTTTGTAACGCGCATTGCGGAATACCATGTGCAGTTCCATGGGATATGACACATTGTTGATGCGATCCTCACTGCCCACGGAATTATCTTCGCCCCAATGAAAGTGCAACTGTTGAAATTCATATTTCCCCTTTCCCTCCATAGGCCCACCATAAATGAAGGGCACCACTCCATCTGCATACGAGAGTTTGACCAACACGGTATGACCGTTATTGGTCAATGTCGTTCTTAGTGATGGCTTTTCAAACTCCTTGTAATGAATCTCTGCATATTCCCTATCGGTGACGTCGACCTCATTAATATCAATGGGACTTTGTTGTTTGCCAGCACATTGATTGTAATGCTCGCTCCAGTGGTCGGGGCCCAGGTTACCATAGTAGGTGAAATCGGATTCGCTGTGACCTGAGATGAAAACAATGAAACTTATTAAGTGATTACATGCAATGATTCGATGTCGTATAATCTGAAATCTAATTGATATGCCGTATAATATACATGAAATATTGTAGTTGTAAGGAAAAGGCCACACATGACAAAGGAAACTACCATGTGAATGTGGACAAAGGATGATTTCTGTGGCAAAAGTGCTTTGAGGAAATTCGGAAGGAAAAGACCAGAGACATGCTAATGGAAACTAGCATGGAAATGTGGACAAAGGGTGATTTTTATGTAACAAAAATCTTTGAAGAAATTTGGAAGGAAAAGATCAAAGACATGCCAAAGGAAACTAACACGGGAATGTGGGCAAAGAGCGATTTTGAATAACAAAAGTTGTTTGACGAAATTTGTGCCATTAAAAGAACAATTTTGTTAGACAAATCAGGTTTAATTCATCTGTCGAAAATAGGTCACCATAGCTGTTTTCAAATGAATTGTAGGGGGTTATCCATTTTTCGGTTTCAAAAGTAAAGTTAAATAAAATAACCAAATTACGCTTCCTGGAAACTTCTCATGCGATAAAGGCAAAATGGGTTAAATGTTTGGCTCGTGGCATCGACTTGTTGAAACCACATTTCGTCCAGTTGATAATCTTCAGTTGCAGGCCAGTCAAAAGTCAGTTTATCCGCTACGCTTTTATTAAAAGAAACAATATTTTTGGCACTATGTACATTGTGATAATGCACAGGACTGACCACATCTGTAACACTTCATTATAATGTTCAAACTTCATTATAATGATGCCAATTCCTTGCACTGTAATCGACCTACTGACAACCATAATCACCTAGTTTTCAATACTATTTACAGTTTTGGAATCCATAATGAATCAGGGACAAAATATGTTTACGTTACTAAGTTCTCTGCCATGAATACAGAGGCCTTTGTATTTATACTTTCATTTAAAGATCAAAAATACTGCGAAATAGCGCCTGACAATTGTTAGACAATATAATTCATTGCATGGTTTATTAACTTTAAATGTTAAGTCGTGATAAATACTAAAAGTCAAATTCTTAAGGCAGATTTTAAAGAAAGCAACATTAGTTAAAAAATGTGTAATCAATCTTTACTTTTTTTTCCTGAAGCTTTAGCATTGAAACTATGAAACTATGTTTGAAAGTGTGAATAATGTAACCATTGTGAAAATTTCTGCCATGTGAGTTGATTTGCATATACCTGCACCCAACATCATGTTTCGTTGGTTCAAACAGGTGGGGAAAGAGCGCCAGAATGGACGTGGAGAGTCGCTAGATTCTTCTAAAAATACTCTACTTACAAAATTAAGTTTGCTATATGCCTGATGAGTGCTAAATTGCACTGAATTTGGTGAAATTGAATAAAAAATATAAATTTAGGAATATGTTAGTTAAATTATGTATGTAAACTAGCAGAGAGGACGTAGTTGTTCGGTTGATTTTCTTCATTTAGGGAGCGTTGCAATATAACTGCCAAAAATGTAGGTGACTGGAGTTTATGAATTAGGGATTACAGCCGAAAAATTTAATTTTTGATAAATCAGCTAGATTGTATGGACGATATCGGGAGGCTTGTGGCAATGCCCTCCCTTTTGCATTCCCTCCCATAACTTACAAATTCATAAAGAGTGCTACATTTATCTGATTTCAGTACAACAACTAGAAAAATATATAACTCTTAGAATAAATTGGTAATTTGTGTGGGAGGCACCAGAAGAAGCGCGATTGCTTAGTCAATTTTTCTCAAGGATTACAGAGAATTATAATTCAAAATATTCAACAAGAATGCAGATAACTGTAACATATCGATTAGAAATTGCAGAGGAAAGATTGAAGAAGAGTTTTCGCAATGCCATTCGTTTTCATTATAAGATTTTATCCAGTTCAGCGTATATAAAATTTGCAAGCATGTTATGAAGTGATATGAATCTAAGAATATATGGACAAAATGGACTATTTGTATGGGAGGTACCAAAAGGAGCGTGTTTAGTCGTTCGATATTCTATCTAAAAAATGGACGAATATTTGATTTACTTCAGTCTACAAATATAGAGTTACAGGGGGAAAAAATTGAAATTCGGTACAGAGCAGTTAGAATCTCACAAAACTGATAATTGTGGATTGAAATATACGCGATTTAGAATGTATAATTTTTAAATTTTTACAGTTTTTGCCGATTTCAAAGCAAAAGGCAAAAGCTTCAATTTAAAATTTATGAAAAATAGCGTATTTTTGCAGCCGAGGTCAACCGCGGAAAAAGTTGTTCAGTTGTTCAACATTGCTTTAAACGAGTTTAAAACTGCGATATTTGAGTATTTCAATAAAATGCTTTTATTCCCTTTTCCTCGATTTATGAATCCATCATCATCGTATTCCTTTTTCGGTAGTTATTATAAATATTTCTATGTCCAACCATTTTCTTTTTTATTATAAACGTATTCATAATTAACTAAATTTGTATTTCTTTCGTAAAGTTTTACGAAATGATCAAATCTTACATCTCTCGATATATTAACTTGAATTTTATGCCTCTGTTGTGAATTATTCATTTATTGGTTTCAAAACCGTCGACTTGACAAAGCTATCAGCTGTCAAATATCTGTCATTTGAAGTGTTATTTATTTAGTGAAAGGTTTGCCATTTACGAAAATGGATTGTTTAACAACCGAAGGACATGTAAAAATAGTTAAAACTTACTATAAAAGTGGTGATTCAAATGTGGGCGCTTTTAGTGCATTACGGGGTAATTATGGTCGCCATTATCGACTTTCTGTGCAAGGAATTGGCAAGATTATAAAGAAATTTGAAGGGACTGGAAGAGTTACAGGTGTGGTCAGGCCTGTGCATTATCGCAATGTACGCACTGCCGAAAATATCGCTTCTGTTAGTGAAAGTGTGGCGCATAATCCGAATTTCAATTCAGAGCGCTATAACAGACTTTTGTTTGGCCTGCAATGGAAGATTTTGAACTGGCCGATATGTGGTTTCAATAAGACGGTGCCACGAACCACACAGTACGACCAATTTTGGCTTTATTGTATGAGAGGTTTCCGGAAAGTGTAATTCACGTGTTGGGGATATCAATTGCCTACCAAGATTATGCGTTAGGTTTATTTTTTAATTTTTTTTTAAGCTACGTCAAGGACCATGTTTACGCGGAAAATCCCCAAACGTTGGTGCATTTGAAAACCAACATTTCGTCAAGTTATCACAAAGATATCTGCCGAAATGTAGGAAAAAGTGGTCGAGAATTAACTCAAAAGAATCCACTGCTACAACCATTCCAGAGGCGGTCATTTAAATGACATTCTATTTCGTTCCAAGTATTATAATGAAATAAAAATTTCATCGAGATCATAGCTTTATGCGTGTTTTATTTAACTTTAGTTTTGAAATCGAAGAATTTATAACCCAATATTTCTACCCCTATATCTTCCAGCCGGTTGCACCGAATTCGGTCAAATTTGCAAATATTATGTGTTCAATAATCCAGGTTCTGAAAATGAAAATGGGCGACATTGCCATGCCCATTCTGGTATCTCCCATATAAATTGACAGATTTATCAAACTGTTCATATTTTCACTACAATTTTTAATTCGTAGCCTAATGATTTTTGCCAATTATATCGTATTACAATATTGGACAGAATGTAAAAAATCGATAGTATGATCACGCCCTCTCGAATACCTCCCATACAAATAATCTCATTTAACTTATATATTCCTAGATTCATATCTTGTATCATTTTTAGTGCTACACATACAAACTGGCGAATTTAACATTCCCCAAACGGAGGACTTCAGAAAGTTATAATTTTTTTATTGTGCTTTTATTCAGAATATTTTTTGCAGCAACGATTAGGGCTTTGGATGCAGTTGGGTGTATGCCAGGTCACCTGATTGAAATTTCTGTATTGGCAAAAATACAGAATCGCATATCTTCCAAACAATAAGCGATAATCCGGATGTTTTTTAGAGGTTATGTAAAATCGTTACAATCGGATCGGAAATATGGTTGTGGCGCTACATCGCGCTACATATTTGCCAAACTCGAGGTACTGTATTTTGGACCCCTACTGTGAAGCTCTGGTTATATCTAGAGTCTTCATGGTTATATCTATCTTCAAAAATATCTGCGCGAAATTTAATGAAATTTAAACTGGTAAGGTTTACCCTCTCACAGTGCGTCGTTGCCACATCAATTCTATGGGGTGATTTTTTAAGATTTAAGTTTATCAGGTTGGCAGCACTGATCGGTAATGGTGTCCAAACGTCATCTGTCAAAGTGAAAAGTGTACAGTACACTCTGCGATTTCATCATGGAAAGACTAACAAACAAGCAACGATAGCAAATCATTGAAATTTATTATCAAAATTCGTATACTCTGCGATTTCATCATGGAAAGACTAACAAACAAGCAACGATAGCAAATCATTGAAATTTATTATCAAAATTCGTGCTTTGTGACAAATGTGCATC
>JAHXMU010014949.1:0-15582 GCA_019455685.1 Philornis downsi
AGAACTTGGTTCCAACAAGATGGAGCTACCTGTCACACATCAAATGACTTCATGGCGGTGGTGAAGCAGATGTTCCCTGGCAGACTGATTTCGAAAAGAGGTGATATCCCATTGCCCCCACGTAGTCCAGACTTGACGCCTCTTGACTTTTTTTTGTGGGGATATCTCAAACACAAAGTCTACAGTAATAATCCGAGAAACATCGTTCAGCTCAAGGAGAATATCCGCGGTGAAATGGCAGCCATTACACCAGTATTACTGAAGAAAGTTTTCAATAATTTTCGTTTGCGGTTAGAGGAGTGCCGTCGTAGAGAGGGTCACCATTTAGATGATGTCATTTTTAAAAAATAAACTCCATTTATTACTCTACAATGCCTTAGATTTATTTTAACCATACCTTTTGTGTTTATTTTTTAATCTATTTTTTAAATAAGCACGTTCTATTGTGCCACCCTGTACTAATTTTTTTTTTCTAAGAACCAATTAAAACATTTCCTAATTTTCATATATTCTTAATTTTCATATTTAACAAGACATCATTAGCACATGACACCACAAGGATATATAATAATTTATTTTATTTTTTCAACAACAACCCTGAACAATATAGCATAATT
Source organism: Philornis downsi (assembly GCA_019455685.1). Classification (NCBI taxonomy): domain Eukaryota; kingdom Metazoa; phylum Arthropoda; class Insecta; order Diptera; family Muscidae; genus Philornis; species Philornis downsi. The sequence continues at coordinate 618 of JAHXMU010014949.1, forward strand.
TTTGAGGTTAAGCCTGAAAACAAAACCGAAATATTTTCTGTTCTTATCGAGTATTTTTCCCAAAAACTTATATGAAAATGTCTTAAATGTGCAGACCATGAAAAATAATTGAAATATTTATTTTTTTTTTGTTTTATATGGCTAAAACATTTTCCAGTATACGCTTCTGCAGTCCATTATTCATTAAATTCAAAAACCTAAACGTTAAGACTTGCATTTTTTTTTTCACCGCTCCTTTCAGTGTTTCGTAGACTGCTTCAAATTTCTATCGTCAAAATCGAGTTTCCAGAAGCTCTTCGACATTTTGGAATAAATACCCTTTCATTGAGGATTTAAATAATGAAAGTGTTTCCAGTGATTTTAACTGTTGTGGTAAAATATTGTACTGACTACTACTAGAATGTTCTATACACTGCTTTGTTGTTTCACATCGGCACATAGCTACTCTCAAATTGTCATTACTTCTCGTATTGAAGATATACTGATTTTGGGAAAAATTTATCGTGTGATGGCCAATTCTATGCTAGCATTTGAAAACATATATTAGAAATTATAATTTATAACAACCATATACTGTTGCCATTGGAATGACTTTCATTCAGAACTCTTTTTATAATCACACATAATGGCAATGACTTTGAACTATAGCTTGAAATATTAGAAATTTAGTATTTTTACTATATCTTTGTCTTATAAAGCCATTTTTATTTATACCTTTGTATGCTTAAACTTCCATAGCTTTCTGAAGACCCCAAAACCGCTGGTCTGGCAAGGCTGTGAGCTGTTAAATATCTGTTATCTGAAGTATTTACTTAGTAAAAGGTTTGCCAGTTACGAATAGGGATCGTTTAACAACCGAAGAATGCCTAAAATAGTTAGAACTTTATATAAAAAATTGGTGATTCAAACGTGGGTACTTTCCGTGCATTACGGGTTGGTTATGGTCGTGTCATAATCTAACTACTGTGCAAGGAACTGGCCAAATTATAAAGAAATTTGAAGAGACTGGAAGCGTTACAAATGTGGCCAGGTCTGTAAATCATATCAATAGGTATACGCACTGCCGCATTGAAAGTGTGGCGCATAATCCGAATTTCTATTCAAGCCCTATGTCCGTATGATAAACGACTTTCTTTGGCCTGCAATAGAAGATTGTGTGCTGGAGCATGGTTCAACAACATAGTGCTACGGGCCACACAACACGATCGATTTTAGCTTTATCGCATGAAAGCTTTCCAGAAAGCGTAAATTTTACGTTTTGGCGACGTCCATTGTCCACCAAAATTATGCGATTTGACGCCGTTAGACTTTTTTGTGGGAATACGTTAAAGACCGTGTTTACGCTGATAATCCCTAAAAATTGGAGCATTTTAAAACCAACATTCATCAAGTTATCGCCAAGATGCCGCACGAAATGTGCGAAAAAAATGATCGAAAGTTACCTCAAAATGATCCACTGCTACAACCAATCCAAAGGCGATCATTTAAATGGCATTGTATTTCGTACATAATGGCAAGGTCCACGCTTTATAATGAAAAACAAATTTAATCGAACTCATCGTTTTATTTGCGTTTTATTTAACTTTACCTTAACCCATTATAACCGTTTATTTACAGCCAACTCAACGTTTTAATTGTTTCATAGAAATAAAGATTTTGCGATTTCAAAAGTTAATCAAAACAATTCTGAATGACCGAAGTACCAATCTGGTGAGTTTTTTGTTACTCTTTATGAGAAATTACCTATATTGAGTAGTGAGAATATGTAAATGAAGCGGAATAAAGTTTATATGAAATCGTCATCAAAGTATTTTTTCTCCGTAATTCAAATTTACACAATTTAAGGAAAATTTGTGAGGTTATGTATTATTATATTCAAATTTTTGGTCGAAATACTTTTACTAAATATAAACTTGGCACATTTGTTATAACTTTAAAGTACCACCGTGGCATGGTGTTTACTACATTCAGTAAGAGCTCTTGGCCTTAATTCTTCTTTGAATACTATGTCTGCTGCTGCCTATTTATTATCATCCTGAGTGGCGCAAGTTTTTCCCCCTTTTCTCATAAGCATTTGCATAAAAAAATTCTTCACCATGTCCGAATTAGATTCTTCCATAAGAGCAACTGATAGCGTTGTCGGGATTCAAATTCAATTTTCTTCCATCCGTGAAAAGGAACATTCCGCACATCACATCTTGGAAGTGTACAAGGATGAAATTATTCATTCTTGGAGTATTCTCAGCTCTGCTTATGATATCCTACTTTCTAAATTGCAATCATTAGAGGAAGAAGCGGGCCCGGTAAGCATAAAAGAAAAGTTTTATGCAGCCCTCGACGCTCACTGGTTAACAAATTTAAGACTTCGAATATAACCTCCGATGTTAATTCCAATCCTGTTCTCTCTTGTAGTCCTAACATCATATGATCTCCATGTGACAGAGACATTTTCTATGGGGTTTACGGTTCATGACCCATTTCCAGATACATGTTTCTGCATTGTTCAGAAATAACCCTCTTCTTACCCCTAAAGATAAACTTTGTCATTTCTTGAAGAAAACTCAAGGAGAAGATCGAGATAATCTCAAAACTTGCATGTTTACAAACGAAGGTTTCGAGATGGAATGAAACAATTTTGTTGACCGGTTTGAAAATACAAAGAGTCCTCATCAATCCGCAGCTTAAGATTTTCTTCAACCTTTCTCCTATATCCGGCTCGAAGGACCAAACTGTATGTGAAGGATGTTGATGCGAGAGATATTTTCCAAAAGCAAATAGAATTAGCCGGGGGTATTGCTTATTCTGCAATATATGGGATAGTTACCTTAATTTCCGATGGAATAAAACAACTCGGGGTTCCAATATTCTTTTTCTGGTGTACACTTTGGGACGATACGCACAACATTATTGGGTTGAAGTTGTGACTGAGCTAAGAATAAATTTGTAGTAAGCCTTGTAAGCCAGAGTTGTGGAGTAGTTCTCACTCATAGAATGCGAAAGAAAATTTTTGGCAAGAGATATTACAAGGTAGTGACAAGAGATATTTCATACAAGAGATATTACAAGGCGACAGGGATATAATAGTGAGTGAGCTAAGAATAAATTTGTAATAAGCATTGTAAGCCAGAGATGTGGAGTAATTCTCATTGATAGAGTGCGAGAGAAAACTTTTGGCAAAAGATATTACAAGGTAGTAACAAGAGATATTTTGCGCAAGTGACATTGCAAGCCGGCGGGGGTATAAGATTTAGTTCGGGCTTAAATATTAATTATTACATTCTCATTCTTTTGTACAACCTAATTAAAGAAACACTTTTGTTCTAAATTTATATTTTATTTTACTCGTTTTCAGGAACGGACGTCCGTTACATATTATAAAAAGAAAATCGTTAATAAAAATAAAGTGAATTATAAATTGTACAGAAAAAGTGTAAAACTCGCTTGTATCAAATAAATGGGGAAAGCTATCAGAAACAGTTTAGTTGCTACAGCAGCGTGAAGTTGGTAACTCTTCAACACAAATGGTTAAAAATTTTAAGATCCGTGGTTTACTCGACTCCGGACTTCTTGAGCCACCTGTATTAAAGTTTCAAGTTTAAAGGGTTCGATTACTATTTTCAGGGTTTTGCGTTTCTTACCGATTCTAATACAGGGTGGCGCACCATCTGCACTACAATAGGAAATTCAAATAACTTTTTTTCAATCAATGTATTTCATTTATTTGTTCTTTTATTGTATGAAAAATTCAATTTCATTTCATATATTTAACTGGTTTTGAAGATGATAGACCGTAAATGACCTCCATGCTCATTCAAAAAATGATCAAAAAATTATTCACTGCGGGATCGCCTCAATTATTGTTTTACTGGGCTGCTTAAAATCGGTCAAATTCCTTGATTTCGTTTTGTACTCCTCTTGCTGGACATAACCCCATAAAAAAAAAGTTTGATGTCAGGTCAGGTCAGGTGACCTTGATGACCAGCGGAAAGTGGAGTTTCTGGATATTAATCTGTTTGAGAATTTTTATTGGAGCTCTACCATAATCGTTGTGGCAATGTGTGCAGTTGCACCATCTTGCAGGAAACAAATGTTGTTGAAATGGACAGGTGTTCGGCGCAGTTTTGGGTAAAAAAACCTTTTTCAACATCTTTAAATGGAAGTTGAAAGTGAGCTAAGAAAAACATTCTGTTCGATATGGCAAAAGCGTGCGAAGAAAATTATGAGAGGATATTACGATCTGAAAATAACTTGGAGGTAAAAAGAAATTATGTTTAATAATCTCATAAATTTTTCCCGCAGTATTTTTTCGGTGGAGCAGACTATGAATAAGTATTTCACTTTATGGTCAGAATACACCTATCGGAAAATTGTCCATATTAGAGTTTGCTTTTAATGATCACCCAATACGGGGATTCCAAAGCTGGAAGCTTGAAAAACTTGTATTGGCTAAAAAATGTAGAATTTGTGTTATATCCAGTCATAAATTGCAAACACAGCTGGTGAGCTCCCCTCCTTTTGAGACAGCAACTACTTACTTCCGTTCATTACCACTGAGCTTAACTTTGCAGAGCTTTTAGCTAAAAAAACAACTATATGACGACAGATCATGCATGTTACAGAACCGCCCGAAACTTACATAACGTCAGTTTGGATTGCAGTCCACCTTGTTGGTGACGAAGTGCCGAATCGTGATTAACAAATGCCGTGAACTCATCTGTATTTTTAGAGTGATCTCGCAAACATTGTGACATTTAGGCAGTCTACTCTGGTTCGCGAAACATCTGTTTATGAAACTTCGATAGCAACTCACATGAGCATTAATCAGGTTAGTTAGAAGTCAGGTTAGGGTCCTTTTCACAGTCATAAAACGTTTTACCGTTTAATGAAGGCTTTATTAGAATGAAACGTATTCCAAATGTTTTAGCTGTTTAACCAATATCTGATTTTTGTCTCTTTTTACATTTTTCAAAACTGTTTACATGAAAATATTTGTAAAATGCAAGGCTAACCGATGTATTGAATAACAAAATACTTTATTTAAATTTCCAATTGTTTATTGACAGATTTTAAACAGTGACGAAATATTTGAAATACTTGAACATTTAATAACACTAGTCAACAAGGTTTTGGACTGGAGCAACCAAATATCTTTCCTAGGGTAATTTGGTGGGCTGAATATAATGCATGCATATATATATATATATATATATATATATATATAATGCAGTAAAACGGAATGCATTCTTCCATATTGTGGCTTTAGACATTTTAGGAAAAATCCAAAAAAAAATTAAGAAAGAATTAACCTCACGATTGATATACTCGTACATGTAGTAGGATAAAGTAAAGCATATTTACCGATTTTTTTTTTTAACGAAATTCTAAGAAATGTGTGACTCAAGCACGGCTTATTACTATTTATTTTAGAGGGCGCCATTTGTCATTTTCGTATTAATACATTTATACACTACACTAGTAAATCTTACACAAATTACGTAGTTGATTTGAACTAAAATTTCAATTTCATGTCGTAGATAATATACCTCCAACTAACGTGTAGTTACTGCGAATTAGTTAATATTTACTAATGACAATTTATGTAAACCAAACAACTTAGTAGTAACTAACAATCAATTCCTTCCATTATATGCATATAATATTGGAACTGTTAAAAAAGAGTAGTTGATAGAGAGTAGTTTTTTCTCAACTAGTGTTATATTGTAATTTGAAGCTTATAAATAACAATTTGCACAATAAGTGAATGGATTTAAATAAAATACCAAATATTTGTTTAGAATTTATATTTATTAAAATAAATGCAATATTATTTTCGGTTTCATCATGCCGATTTTGTATACCTGAAAATAAAGTAACCAATTATACACATTTCTATGTCAAAAATCTCTTAAGAAATACTTTTCTATGTAACAATATTCTGCTTACCAAATTGTTTTGAAGGACGGTCTTCTTGTATTATATTATAATAGGGTCTTTTATATATCATTACATCATAACGAAATATCAGTCGGCTTTATTATAGATAAGTATCTTAGAATAAACTTTTTTCACAAACAAGTGTCTCCAAGAAAACTTACTACAAAAAAAAATGTCTCTAGTTTTCGTTGAACATGAAGCGAATATGTTAAATCGGAATTATATAATTATATAACCCCCTTAGGGTCATATTCACGCGCGAAACTGCTCTATCAATATGCAAATCAATGAGAGCTTATTTATCATCAATTATAACGCCCAAACATTCAGCATTGCGCACAAATTCAATAGCTATCCTGTTGTAAGACAAATTCAATTTACATGTATGGGAAGCAAACAACATTGCTTTTGTCTTAGGGATTCACTTTAAGTTTATTTGAAGTCATCCACACAGGGAAACATTGGAATACATCCTCCATTTTTGCTTGAATAACGTCATTATTGTGGTAACTTCCATTGAATAGCAGCATACACAATTATTCAATCTACTAAACAGATCGTTTAGGTACAAAATGAAAAGCATAGGTCCAAATTCGGAACCTTGCAGGACATCACATCTGACTGGCACTGCGTTCGACGTCACACCAGTAAAACACACACATAGCATCCTGTCACATAAATATGAATACATAAGTTTGCATGGATTCCCCCTAAAAGCCGTACAATAGCAAAAGATTGTTTATTAGACTGACGTGATCGACACTGTCAAAGGCTTTTTCTAAACCTAAAGAGATTATAATACTAAAATTGTGGTCGTTAACATTGACTCTGATAGATTCCGTTAGACCCGTCAGTAACATGGAAGTACCTCGTTCCCGCCTAAATCCATACTGCCCATCATTTAGCAGTTAATTTTCCTTGATGTATTGCGAAATGTGGTGCTTCAGAATGTATTCTAGTACTTTGGAGAGGACGGTCAATACAGCTATTGGTCTTATATTTTCAAAAGCAGTATCACTGGCTTTCTTTTTAATTGGAAATATTTTAGAAGTTTGCCATAACCTTGGAAAAGTAGAAGTCGTTATAATAGTATTAACTACATATATGTAGTATTAACTACATTTATTAAATGTATGTTCTAGGATACTTTTCTTTTTCAAAAACTCTTGAAAGTTGTATTCCTTTATAAACAGTGTCTTCCAATAGACTTGTATACGAGCAAACGTCGCATTTCACGACATTTCTGTGTAAAGTATCTTTTTTAACATTTTTCTACACATAAAGTACCTTTTGTGACCACTCCCTGTATGAGAAATGTCTCCATTATATTAAAACGTGTCAATGTCTTCTGCAACATTTTCCTAAGAAAAGTTTATCTTTCAATATCTTTCTTTCTGAAAACAATATTTCATATGAAAACTGTCTTCCGCATGAAGAAAGGTATTTTAAAATGCATATTATAAAAAACTCTTAAAAGATACTTAGAAATTGGCCTTTGGAGACACTTACAGGAAGTCTCTAGGGAGACACTAAAATCAAGTCTCTTGGGAGAAACTTTGTAATAAAGAAACTCCTCATATAGAATATAGTATCTTGGAAGACATTTTCATTTAGAATAATCCAATTTTACAGAAACGTTTCTTATTGAAAATAGTGTTGGAAGACATTTTATATGGAGAAATTTCTGGGAAAACAGTTTTCCTGTAGGGAAATGTTTTGAACAAACGTTTTTAAGCAATTTCAATGATAAAAAAAATAAATGCTAACCGAAATAAGAAATGGTCCTCCCTCCTAGGACATCTTAAACCCGGAGAAAAGAAAACTCTCTTAGAAGATACTTAGAAATTGGCCTTTGGAGACACTTACAGGAAGTCTCTTGGGAGACACACAAATCAAGTCTCTTGGGAGAAACTTTGTAATAAAGAAACTCTTCATATAGGATGTAGTACCTTGGAAAACATTTTCATTTAGAACAATCCAATTTTGCAGAAACTTTTCTTATTGAAAAGAGTGTTGGAAGACATTTTATATGGAGAAATTTCTGGGAAAACAGTTTTCCTGTAGGGAAATGTTTTGAACAAACGTTTTCAAGCAATTTCATTGATAAAAAAATAAATGCTAACCGAAATAAGAAATGGTCGTCCCTCCTAGAATATCTTAAACCCGGAGACAAACGATTTCGGACGATAAGCCATTCATTGAGATGTGGGAGTAATAGGAAATTTCCCATTTTAGTGGACGGTCACAATAAGCTGATTACAGACGGAGAGCGGAAACACTAGCAAACTCATTCGCCAATGCTCACGAGCTTACCCTTAGCTACACTCATCCAAATGATAGCAACGTAAACAAAGTTTTACTACATCCGAGAACTGAGGAGGCATCAATAGACGGGGCTGTAATTATCACCACATCCGAAATGTCTATAATACTGAGCAAATTAAAAAATCCAAGATTTGAAGGTGTCTCAAACCTGCTTTTGAAAAATATTTCCATTAAAGCAATACAATTGTTGACCATAATATTCAACAGTTGTATATGTCTAAATTATTTTCTAAAGGCATTTAAGAAAGCTAAAGTAATTGCAATTCGCAAGCCCAACAAACCCTCCCTCAAGCAATTCTACCGGTTACAAACCAATAAAACTCTTAAGTAATTTGGGAAAAATATATGGAAAACTAATTCATAACAGGATAGATATCACGTCTCACAGGATAATATCCGATCAGCAATTTGGTTTTAAAAAAGAACGAAGCACTATTCAGCAAATTGGTAGAATAAAAAAAGCAAAATAATTAGAAACAAGCACAACAGAAAGTCAACAAGGTTAATATTACTTTATGTTGAGAAAGTAATTCGACACTATATGACATCACAGTCTACTTTTTAAATTAGTTGTAACAGATGTGCTAAAGTGTTTGTGTAAAATTATAGCCGACTTTCTAGACATTTGCGGAAATTTGCGGTTTCGGCTGGGCAGAGTATCTCGTCTTTCAAAAGTATTCTGGCAGGATTCGCTCAAGGATCAATTTAATATAAGAAGTTGACATTGCTTATTATGCAGATGATACGGCGCTAATTTCATCAAGCAAATTAATAAACGCCCTCTTAAAGCAAATGGAAAATAGTTTCATGGCCTGCAACAAATACCTTAAAAAATGGAAAATTAAGATCAACGTTCAAAAAACCCAAAGCATAATTTTCCCTTTTATCGAATTTCCGAAAAGAATTCCAACGAGCCCAATATACTTTGAAGGCAACAGCATAGAAACTCAAAATGATGTCAAATATCTTGGAGTGCTTTTAGATAAAAGAAAAACTCTCCTTCCAGAAACTTATTCAATTATTCATTATTCATTATGGCCATTCTTAAACAGACGGTCGAGTCTAAAAAATAAAAATAAGAATCTTATTTGCAAGTGTGTTATAAGGCCTAAAATGGCTTTTGCTTCACCTTTATGCCATAACGCGGCAAAGGGCCACTTACGAAAAATGCAAATATTTCAAAACAAATGATTAAAAATGATTTTTAACAAACATGGGAGGTACCGCACTTCTATGCTACATTAGGAAACAGGATATGAACTTTTTAAGGATTATTTTAAAATATTAAATGATAACTATTTTAATAAGATTCTCTATTATACTTTTCCCGTAATAAAAGGATGTAACGATTTATAAATAACTTGATAAGGGGAATTTATTATTTATCTATAAGTAGTCGTTTTCGCAGATAATCGCTCTATGAACAATAATTTTCTCTTAATGTTTGGCTTTACTATTTATTTTTGTTTTGCAAATAAAGATGTTTAACCTTTTTACCTTCCAAGTCGATTGTAACTCCATTCAATTAATTCACTTTTATGTAGTAAAAAGATTTAGTTGTTGCAATAACTTGGAATAAACCCCAAAAACTGTACATAGTTGTCTATTTTTTATATTTAATAAATAAAAAATGCAACAAAAATACGTGTACATGATTTGAAAAATATTTTTCATACGAAAACTTGGTTTGGAAAAGGCTGTACGATAAAAAAAAAATTATTCGTTATTTCCTTCAACAGTTATATTATATCTATACTTAGATTTTATATTTAATAAAAAATAATATAAATATAAATTTATATTTAACTCAGAAAGTGCTGTGTTTTTAGAAAAACTCGCTATTACGAAATTAAGTTATAACTTTAGGAATATGCGGAATTTCAAAATCACTCTTAAACAACGACTAGTGTCTTAGAAACATACATAAAAAAAATTGTTCTTACTTATATCAATATATGGAGATTTTATCTAATTTTTCAAAAATCGCTGTTTTAAAAAATTTTTACAACTTGTTAATTACAACGAATTTCGAATAAGAATTGGGCGCGACTATGCGTCAAAATTAATACAAATGAATTGGTTGTTAGTTATTATCAAATGACTGTTCTGCATCAATTGTCATTAAATGAATTGGTTGTTAGTTATTATAAATGACTGTTCTGCATCAATTGTCATTGAATGGTCAATTTCCAATTAAGCTCATAGTTAAATTGTGCGTGTTTCTGTTTAGCTAATTAACATCACTTGATACCAACCAATTATGGGTTGTTTTAAGAGTCACATAAAACCGTTCCACGCCGAAAGGATTTTGAATCGAACAAGACCTTTTTATTCGGTCTGTAAAACACATCATTGGCAAAGCTACAGCTTCTGGAACCAAATTGCTTCATGGCAACTGGTTTTTCATACTAACATATATTTTGCCAACGAGATATCATTTGAGGAAATAAAACACGGCCCAATTATAACAAAGTTGAAATCTTGTATTGTATATACGACTGTATGATATGAAAGGTGATTGGTCCGTAATTTATTGCAGACTTTTTACTTATATGCAAAGCCGGATGCCATTTCTAAACGGGCAAATTGCAATTCATGTCGAATTTGGAAAAATTTAATTCAACTGCAAACAGTTTTTCTAATATGGCCCTAATTTTTAAGATATCCTATTGGAAACTTCGAGTTTCCTTAAAGCATTGATTACGATGCTTAATACATCCATTACGATTTAAATTCGTATAGCGAATTTATAATTACCTTTAGCCTCGTTGAAATTTGAAAATCAATTATAAAGCTTTATTTTGAAACTTTAGAAGCTAGATTGTTCTTAGTAATTGGCAGCGAAAGACCAAATGAATGTCTTTACATGAAAATAAGTATACATTTAGTGGTTTCAAAACCGCCGGTCTGGCAAGGCTGTCAGCTGTTAAATACCTGTCATCTGAAGTGTTATTTATTTAGTAAAAGGTGGTATGGATCGTCAAATAATCGAAGAACGCGTAACTTCTAACTATTTCTTGGATTGTTGAACGAACCATATTCGTAAGTGGTATAGTTTTCACTAAATAAACAATACTTCAGACAGATATTTAACAGCTGACAGCCTTGCCATACCGGCGGTTTTGAAACCGCTAGATTGATACCCCCTTTATTTTGTACATAATGGCAAGGGCCAAGCTTTATAATGAAATAAAAATTTCATCGAAATCATGTTTTATGTGTGTTTTATTTAACTTTACTTTTGAAATCGAAGTGGATAACCTCTATTCAGTAAAATTTTTGAAGACATTTATATTTTCGACATCATAATTTCTGAAATCGAAAATTAAATAATCCGCATCTTTTCTAAAAGGCATTTCTAACGACTTTTTTTATATTGAAATTTTAACATAAATTTGACCAGAGAAGTTGAAAACAAGTTTTCGGTTATCTATGGTTCTTTTGTTTTTAGGGACGTCATGAAAGCCAAATTCATAAATGATTAGGTATGCCGTTCCTATATTATTTCCGAAACATATTACGAGATAAAAGTTCTAATCATATTTTGAAATCTCGTTTGATGCATAAATTCAAATAATCTAGATTCTTCCGTGTCACGAAAGTTTAACATCACAAACAATTACTTTCACGATAATTTACACGATTTATATGCTAAATAAATTGGATTCTTATTATACGCATATTCTAAGTTGATTGTCATAGCCAGAACAATGGTTCAAGTTGTTTACAAATCCATTTCATTAACCGAACCAGTGACTACATTATATAGTGAAGCACTGAACAGACCTAACGCAAAATCTCACATAGGTTCCAGCCTTGTTTATACCTCCACCAAAAGGAATGAAGTTGGATGATATGGGTAAAATAGTACCCCCAGAGGAAAGTGTTTAGGGTGCCACGTATCTCTTGACCAATTGTGTTTTAGGACTCGACTGAGCGATGCCTGTCTGTCTGACTGATATCCTGGTGAACTCGATAACTGCCGCAAATCTTTTTAAAACTTTTTCAAACTTGGCATGTCATAGTATTTTTCGGCCTTTTGTAACTTTCTGGTATCTCCCAAATAAGTGATTGATTTGTTGGCCCAAACATTCTGAACTCCATATATTTCATCCACTAGCGTTTTACCAGAATGTGTGCTAATGAAAATGGTTTACATTAGCATTTCCGTTTTGGTACCCCTCGTACAAATTGACTGATTTTCCGAAAATTAAATCTTTACTCTGTAATTTTTAATTAATATATTGCAATTTTTCATTAGTGTTACTGCAGTCTTCGCAAGCATCGAGAAGGAAGCAGCGAAAATGGGTTTGGTGGTAAATGAGGACAAAACAAATTATTGGTTTCAACGAACAAAGAGTCTACTCGTTTAGAACGCTGTGTGAACGTTGACAACTATAATTTTGAAGTGGTGGAAGAATTCATCTACCTCGGCTCCGCTGTAAACAAAACGAATGATGTCAGCATGGAGATAAAGAGGAAAGTATTGCTTGCTAACAGATGTTACTGTGGGCTAAGCAAGCGATTCAATGATAAAGCCCTCTGTCGACAAACAAAAATCCGACTGTACCAGATGTTGATTCTACCTGTCTCGTTATATGGCGCAAAATCCTGGGTTATGATGCAAGCGGATGAATCAGTACTGGCAGTTTTCGAGAGGAAAATACTCCGGAAAATATATGGACCCATCATCCTTAGCGGAGAGTATCGGCGTCGCATAAACATTGAGCTGTATGAGCTATATGCCGACATCGACGTGGTCAAACGCATTAATATCGATTGCGTTGACTGGCTCATGTTGTGCGGATGCGCGCAAATGCTCCGGCATGGAAAGTTTTCGACAACGGCGCAGAAGAGGGCGACCAAAAATCCTTTGGATGGGCCAGGCTTTTGAAATACTATCGAAACTTGGTGTGGCGAATTGGAGGAGAAGCGCGGAAGATCGAAGCGCTTGGAATTATTTTCTACAGGCGGCCTATAATTGATCAGTATGTCTATTCCAGTCGCCACCTAAGAAGAAGAAGATTCTGCAGTAAGCAGAATCAGAGAGTATGTTGGAAAGAGCCCAGTTTATATCGCAGCCTTTCTGGCATTCGGTAAAGGTATACGTATGTCAATTCCCCGACTGAAAATTCTCTACTGGTATAAAACAACTGTTTTTAATTTTCGAAGCAATCCATGCCTCAAATATTTCACCTCATATGGACTGATTGCAAATTTTGATTGTAAATGGAATTGAAAACAAATTATATAGGTGGGTGCCATCAAATCGGAATTTCTCAATTTACTTGCCTTCTTTCCCATAAAGAGATAACTACCTTGCCATAATTTCGATTTTTTTCCTAACACCTTTTGTCTCTTTAAGAGTCTTCACCAAGCGGTGGCGTTCATATTACATCATATTTTATTGCGTTTTTTAAATTGCTGATCTGTGAGTCTGTGAGTTGTAGCCATGTTCTTATTAAAGCGATTTTTTAAGTTTTTAAGTTCACGAATTTGCGCAGTACTGTGTTGAGGGTATCGCTTGATTAAGGCTTCTGTGGAGGTCAAAATTGCGCTATTTCCATGACTTCATGCTTCGTTTTCGATTTGCTGCCATTTGTATCTATTGATATTTTTTTAAATATGCGATTTTTCAATCTACTTAAAACGAAGTTGGACGCTCCGTTTTCAAGATTTGGTGCTCCGTTTTCACGGCTGTGAATGATGATTTGAAGTTACACATTACTCATGAGAAATGTGCAGCTGTATAGAGTAATTCGTCAAGCACGTCGCACAGTTGGCCGATTTTGATGACATTTCAAATGACGTTTTTGAGCAAGCTTCCTAGGGGCGATTAATTTCGGAGAGTGAGCACTCCAGGTATAACCAGAGATGCAAAGAACTTTGTCTAAAGTTTGACAAATTTTTCTTGTACTGTCCAAATGCTTCCACAACATCTTTTGATATATGTATGTAGCTGTGTTTAGTCGTGTCGCTGTGGCATAAATAGAGCTTAATGTGTAGATGCCAGTCCCACATTGGCATATCATGTGGGACTGGCCCTCTTGCTAGGCCTATGCAGTTGCACCTTACCTGTGAGTAGTGAGCTATTCTCATTTCTCAGGGGTAATGTGTGAACGATATGCGTGAGTTTCTCGGCGATGGGTAAATACGAATTCTGATATCTATAACTGAAGTTTCGAGGGTATAAAACTCAATTCACATTCCAATAATTAGATTGATTAGATTGTAATTATTCCTGTGCTAACTTCCTCCTGCACCCCGTGCGTAGAGGCAGTGTCAGTACAGTAAAACACTGAAAAGTTTACTTGAAACAAACCCACCCCCAAACATCGGCAGACAAAGCCCTGATACTTGACAGACTAATTCTTAAGAAACTTGTAACTCACCCTCACCTCAGCAATGCATTCCGACGAACCATGTACGGCGTAACTTTATGAACGTTTGCTTGACACACATAGTATTTATGTAGGAATATGTGTGGCGGTGTTTATATAGGTTGATTTTTCTCAAAGAAATTCCGCCACATCCGACAGCGCGGTTATGACGGACGATTCGACCACTGGTAAATGAGAAGACTCACCTGATTTGGAGAAGAGTATCCGAGTCGTGGTTGATTCATTACAAGTGACCTAATCCTTGTGCGCTTGCAACCACGGCCATGGTCTTCGCTGATGTGCAGTCGTCGTCGATTCGATGTTTA
>JAHXMU010014951.1:0-16635 GCA_019455685.1 Philornis downsi
TGAGCTAGCTAAAAGGATAGGCGTTTCAAAAAGTGTCATACATCATGTATTGGCCGATGATTTGAAGATGAGAAAGCTGTGCGCAAGGCGGCTGCCGCGCTTGGTTTCTATAGAGTAGAGTGTTGGCAATGCTTCACCGCAAAAAAACCGAGTTTTTGCTTCGATTTATAGCCATAGATAAGACATGGGACCACCGCTTCACATCTGAGATAAAGGAACAGACAAAACGGTGGACTGGTATGGGAGAATCGTGTCCAAAGAAGGCGAAGACGGTTCCATCCGCAGACAAGGTCATAACGTCTGTTTTTCGTTAAAGTTCAAATTGTCTCATCACGCACCTTATTCGCCAAATTTAGCTAACTCGAACTATTTTCTATTTCCAAATTTGAAAAAATGGCTCCTAAATACGATTTGGCTCGAGGAAAACATGCCCAGTGATTAGAATTTGAGTGTACTGTGTCCTGCGTTTAAAAAAGGCGATCCAAGTGTTTGTGAAAACTATCGCGGTATCAGTCTTTTACTCACTGCCTATAAAGTCCTGTCTAGTGTGATATGTGAAAGCCGATTCTAACTGACCTGATTGGACCTTATCAGTGTGGTTTTAGACCTGGTAAATCAACAACTGACCAGATATTCACACTACGACAAACTCTGGAGAAGACCCAAGAAAAACAGATCGACACGTACCATCTTTTCGTCGATTATAAAACTGCCTTCGATAGCCCGATACGGCAAAAACTGAATGAGGCCATGTCCAAGTTTAGAAATTCCTACGAAGCTTATACGTCTTTGTAGGATAACGCTGACTGAAACGAAGTCTTCAGTAAAGATAGACAAAGATGTAAACGAGTCTTTTTACACTGAACGAGGATTTAGGCAGGACGACAGTCTATCGTGCTGCAGATACTGTTGGCGATAATTATGAGGAAAGCTGAGTCAACGCGACTGGTACGATCTTTAATAAAATCCATACGAGTAACATGCATATGCAAATGCTATAGACATTATTTGCAGAAAACTGCGAGATGTTACTACAGCATTCTCAAGAAGCGAGAAGAAAGCATTGAAAATGGTTCTGGTGGTAAACGAGGACGAAACAAAGTTATTGGTTTCAACGAACAAAGAGTCTATACGCTTGGGACGCTGTGTGAACGTTTACAGCTATAATTTTGGTGGAAAAATGCTTCTACCTCGGTTCCGCTGTAAACAAAACGAATGAAGTCAGCATGGAGATAAAGTGGAGAGTATTGCTTGCTAGCAGATGTTACTACGGGATAAGCAAGCGATTCAATGATACAGACCTCTCTCAACAAACAAAAAGCCGACTATACCAGACGTTGGTTCTATCTGTCTTCCTATATGGCGCAGAATCCTGGGTTATGACGCAAGCAGATGAATCAGCACTGGCAGTTTTCGAGAGGAAAATACCCCGGAAAATATATGAATCCATCATCGTTGACGGAGAGTATCGGCGTGACTTGAACATCGACGTGGTCAAACTCATTAATATACAGCGATTGCGTTGGCAGGGTCATGTTGTGCGAATGGACCCAAATGTTTGACCACGAACTCGATAGACGGCGCAGAAGAGGACGACCAAAACTCCGTTGGAAGGACCAGGTTTTTGAAATACTGTCGTGGCTTGTTGTGACGAATTGGAGGAGAAGCGCAGAAGATCGAAGCGCTTGGAATTATTTTCTAAGGGCGGCGTATAATAGATAAGGATGTCTATTCCAGTCGCCACCTAAGAAGAAGAAGAAGATAAGAGATTTGCCAACAATGAAGAAGTAGAGTCTGCGGTTGATGACTATTTTAAGGGTAATAACAGGGAACATAAGCTATCGCTGGAAAATGTTTATCGAGGTAAAAAAAGATTATGTTGGAAAATAAAGAAAATGTTTGCCAACTTTTTGTGTCTTCTTTGTTAGGTCGCCTAGTTTTGGGATCACCCTCGTACATGCCTGATGCGAGTCTAATTATACTGAATGTAGTGCAACTGAATGTAATATATATAAAAAATATAAATATATGAAATATAAATATGGTAATTTATGTGAGAGGTACCATGTCATTCCGTCAATTTTTTTTTACATTTTACCCAGCCATATAGTGCAGTATAATTGACGGTAGTTTAAAGAATTTTAGGACTACAATTATGGTTTATAGTGGAAAATCAAATTTCGATGAATAGTTCAATTTGCATAGAGGTACCAGTATGAGTGTGGGAACAATGCTCATTTCCATTCTCAAAACAAAATTCCAATTCCTTGATAGAGGATAGAACAGTTCAGAACAGGGGTTTAGTGGAAGAGAAAGTCCAATATATAAACCAACAATAGGAGAGTAATATTTTTATAGCAAATATCATTGTAAACTCATTTTTCTCAAAATTACATTTTCAAATTTACTGCAAACCAAAATCAAAAATGAATTCTCCGAATGCTTTGAAATTTTAACTGAGTGTTGTAAATTCGTTTCCTTGGAGAAAGAATAGCGGAGTACATTTTTTTTTTTGTGGTAAATATAATTTTACTTTAATGAAATCGATATCAAAACATTAAAACCATTTTTCCCAAAATAGTATTTTCAAATTTGTTGCAGCTCTAACTAGAAGATCAATCCTCGATTTCTTTAAAAATATATCGGTGTCTTAAACTTGCTTTATTGCATAAGAAATTTTCGATTGAACTGCCAGTTTAATATCGAAAAATTACAATTTTTGAAAGCAATTTTATTTTTTAAAAATCCATTTTGTCAAATTTTAGTATTCTTAAAATATCCTTAACAAGGCACTGCTATTTCCACAAAGTAAGATCAATTTTCAAATTAAATTATGCAGTTATAAGTTGGTAGCTCTGTAACAAATTTCTGTGCGAAAGTTCGCATGATAAATGTCATTAGTGTTTGAGCTGCGCTGATCTCGGCGATTTTTTCAATATGTCATTTTATTGTGCAAAGAAGTTGCATTGAATTTGTGAAATTTCGATATGTAATTTCTGTTACGGAGATGTTTAAATTGTTCCAGAAGGCCTTCGGTGAACAAACTTTGTCGGAAAGACATGTTTCTAAGAGAAAGGCAGACAAAGAGATGAAAGCTAAGAGCGACCCGGACGATTAGCAACCTTTACCAATGAATTTTGACCCGAGATTTGGTACTCAAAAATATTCAATTAACACATAGGGAATGCTACGCTAATGATGTTGGCATTTCAAAAAGATCCGTTAACTACATTTTAAAAGATGTTACGGGTCCCAGAATCATCAAATATCGAGGTACCAAAATCACTTAGTGTTTTCGAAAGAGACTGTCTTGTTAAAATCTGTTAAGAGATAATTTCTGGCACAGCACCAGCACATTATAAAATGCACTATTACGTGAGATGAACCTTGGATACGAGGTGTGATCAAAAAATAACCGTTACTTCGTTAGTTACGTATGTTCGATTTTTGCATTTTTTCTGTTACATAACAGACATGTAGTCTGTTATACATGTTGACAATATCAGCCATTTTCGGTTGTCAGTTTGTTTTTGACAGATTAAAAGGTTAGTCGTGTTTTGGTGTGCATTTCGATTTTTTACTATTCGAAAAAGTGGATCAAAGAAACTGTATTAAGTTTTGTGTAAAAATGGAATTAAATGTGCAAGGACATTTGAAATGTTGACTGTAGCATATGTCGAGTCTACTTTGAGCAGGACGCAAGTTCAATTGTGGTATAACCGGTTTAAGGAAGGCCGAGAAGATGTCAACAACTGATGAAAACATTGAAGCAGTGAAGAAAATGATTTTGGATAATCGTCGAATCACTATTAAAGATTATTATGTTGGCATATCGTTCGGCTCATGCCAAGCAATTTTTACCAATGTTTTATGCATGAAACCTGCGGCAGCGAAGATTGTCCCAAAATTGCTAAATTTTGAGCAAAAACAACGCCGCATGGAAATCCCTCAGGAGCTGTTAAACATCGTCAACGACGATTCAAATTTCCTCAAAAAGGTTATAACTGGTGACGAATCATAGGTGTATGGCTATGACATTAAAACCAAAGCCCAATCATCCCAATGGAAGCGTCCAAAAGAGCCAAGACCGAAAAAAGCACGTCAAGTTCGGTCAAATGTAAAGGTCCACTGTTTTCTTCGATTGCAATGGCGTGGTGCATCATGAATTCTTGCCACAAAGTCAATAAGGAATACTACCTTGAAGTTATGCTCCGTTTGCGCGAAGCAATTCGTCAGAAACGCACAGAATTGTGGAAAAACTAATCATACATCGATGCTTGTGCGTGAGTTTTTGGCCAAAAACAAAACCGCAATCATGCCTCAACCACCATATTCACCGGACTTGGCCCCCGCTGACTTTTTCCTCTCCCCAAAACTGAAGACACCAAAAAAAGGAAAGCGTTTTGCTACGATTGAGGAGGTAAAAGAAAAATCGAAACAGGAGCTTTTGGCGATAGCAAAAAGCGCGTTTCAGAAGTGTTTCGAGGATTGAAAAAAACGCTGGCATAGGTGTATTTACCTGAGTGGGATTACTTTGAAGGAGACAAGATAGTTGTTGATTAGTAAATAAATACTTTTCTTACTTCTTACTTATTTTTACACCTCGTGTATGCTTATGATCCGGAAACAACCGACCAATTTAAAGAATATTGTGCCAAAAGTGAAACAAGGTTGAAGAGATCATGTCAAAATTATTAAAAATATCTACGTTGTGCTGATAGTTTTCTTCGCTTGTCGTGGTATGCAGCATTATGAGTTTCTTACGTCGAGTTAAACTGTCAATAAGAAATATTATTATAGTGTTAAGGCCCTTTTTAATATCGTTCATGTGAAAAACGTCTCTCATTATTTCAATAATCAAGTACCATTTTCGTAAAGATTTTGAAAGGCAAATGTTGTTTTTTTTTTTTTGTTATCTGAGTGATGTTTTCCAGTTGGAAAATAACATCTACATCTCTGCTGGTCTTCATGAAAAACAGATATTGACGCGAACTTAGCGTGAAAAAAAATTGTTTTCACTGCATATATCAGGTTGAGGTTATTTAGAAACTATATTTTGGTCGCAAAACATTTCGCAGTATAAGGAGACAAATACGATGCACAAACCCTTTATTGCAACAGACTCAGGGCTGTAATACTGAAATAAAGGTGTTCACGCGAAGAAACTTAGTATTAGGCCTTATGTGTCTTCTGCGTCAAACTATTTACAAAAGGAGGCCGGATTTGGGAGTAACCACTCCTTGGATTTTGAACCAAGATAATGGGCCATTTCACACCGCACTGATTCTTTGTGACTCTTTCGCCAAAAATTCAACTTATATCACTCTTTGACTTCTATCATTTCTGGCTAAATTCAAGAATACCGCCCAGGTTTACCTTTTTGAGTCGATTGAAGTGATTCAACGTGAATCCCAGTGCCTTTTGAAGGATATACCGTAAGTTGCCTATTTGACATACGAGTACGTAGAGGATTGGCATTAGTGTATTGTGTTCGGGCAGAAATACTGTAAATACGGGCGACAGAATGTATTTGGTCGAATAAAGGTTTTTTGAAAAAAAAACTGGGCTTACATTTTGGATACAATACAGGGTTGCCCATATTCGACGGACCCATGTTTTTAAAAAAAAAATCAAAGAAAAAAATAAAAATTTAGCGGTTGGCAATCTTATTCATTTAATTTGTTCCAAGTAGATTTGTTTACATCAATTTTTGAATATGATATCTCTCAAATGGCCGCCTCTGGCGTTGATGGCGTATTGTGCCCTTTTTGCAGCATTTTCCATCGTTTTCGCCAACATTTCGGCCGGAATAGCGGCTATTTCTTCACGAATGTTGTCCTTGAGCTCTTCTACGGTCCTTGGCTTGTTAACGTAAACCTTTGACTTCAAATGTCCCCACAAGAAGAAGTCAGCGGGCGTCAAATCGGGCGAACGCGGTGGCCAGTCCAAATCACCACTTTTCGACATCAAACGGCCCGGAAACAAATTCTTCAGAAAATCGATTGTTATGCGACTTGTGTGCGGTGGAGTGCCGTCTTATTGAAACCAGAACTGCCTCATACGCTTTCGACGAATAATTGGCATCACAAAATTGGTCATCATGTCGCGAAAACGCTCCTGGTTGATGGTAACAGCATGACCATTTTCGTTTTGGAAGAAAAACGGCCCAATGACCGTTTTCGCACTAACGCCGCACCAAACTGTGACTTTTTCGTCATGAAGAGGCAATTCTTGAATCTCCTGAGGATTTTCAGTGGCGTAAATACGGCAATTTTGCTTATTTACGGTCCCATTCAATGTGAAATGGGCTTCATCGGACATGATAATTTTGTTCCAAAATTGCTCGTCATCATCGGCCATTTCGATGACTCGTTGGGCCCATTCCAATCGACGAGGCTTGTCCGCAGGCAACAATCTTTGCGTCAATTGAATTTTGTACGGGAACAAATGCAAATCAACGCGAATAATCCGTTGTAAAGTGGACCGAGCCATGCCCAACTGCTGAGAACGGCGTTTTTGGGATGTTCTTGGGGACCTCTCAACACTGGCTCGTACGGCAGCGATATTCTCGGCCGATCGCCTTGGTCGACTTTTATTTGGCCTCTTCGGATTAGAAAGAGCCTCACCAGTCGAAAATTTTTCGTATAAACGCTTAATGGTGTTCTTAGAAGGCGCACTTCTCACATTTTTTTAATATTTTAAAAGCACGTTGAGTTTTCACAATTGACTTCTTCTGTTGAATGTAAATTTCAACTATTTCAGAGCGTTCGCGTGGCGTGTATTGTTCCATGGTAAAAATCTGCTTGGACTGACGCTTCAAACGCGGTATGTCATTAAGCGATCTGACATCTCTGTCAAAAGTTATGGCGTTGCCAGATGGGTCCGTCGAATATGGGCAACCCTGTATGTCGTAATAAACTTTAGCAGATGGTCTTTTTCTTTTTCAGTTTGCAAAATTTTTGTATTTTCAGTAATAAACTTAAAAAAAAAATACCACGAAAAAGTGCTTTTTTCACTAATCTTTCCATGAGAAAAAAATTCCATGAAATATTCGTTCTTCGTGAAAAAGTTTAGCGGCATTCCAACTTTGCTTGAATCAATTTCCAACAATGAAATCGAACATCTTATGTTTTTACGCCATAGCATGTTCGGTAACATATTTGTAAAATTGTAAAATTCTGTCTTTTAATACTACAACTTCATTTAAAAAAATGTTAGTTACCCCGATTTTAGTGTAGGGAACTAACAAAAAGGAATTGATGTTGGATCTTAAAAAAATCTTCTCCCGAACAAGTATAGCACTGTCTGGTAGAAACATTTAGCTTCAAATTTCACGACCATTTTTTCACATGAAGTTTCACCGCAAAAATTCTACATAGTACCAGCCTCATACACCAACAGCATTTCCTCAACACCCGGAATGCAAATGACGACGCACCGACTATTTGATTAAATTGGTTCACAACGACGCATTTTTCAACTATTTATAACAACTGCGGCACAGCCCCCTCTTTTCTCTAATGATCATTCACCAACTTGATAACGACGCCAACACCATCATCATCATTGCCAACAATCAACGACTAGACGCAGAAACCTGAATGCTGTAGTGCAAACAGGTCCGATCTGCTTTTAAATGACAGCAGGCATTTAACATTAATTTTCATGATGTGAGCGTGTATTGGAGACTGAATGCATCAGTGTGCGTCTTATTTTGGGGGCTCGCTTGAGTGTTGGCCTCCAAAAAAAAAAAATATATACAAACATTATCAAGTACTTAGCCACTGCTGTGTCTACAAAGTCAACTCAATTCATAATGGATGATGCTCCGTCAAATACAAATGAATAAGTTAATAGAAAAATAAATAAGACCGCGCATCAAATATTTGAATATGTTAGGAGAGTGCACTGAATATACTATATTTAAATATACAAGTCCATATCGAATGTTTGTGTCCACCCTGAAAATAATTTGGGAACTAGTGAGTAGTATGATAATTATGGTAACTAAATAACTTTAATTTTAATAATGTAGAGCAATTTTAGAAAGGTATAACAATAAGATACTATATGGTTGGTTTATTCGGTGGCGTAGGTGCATTTAAAAAAAAAGGTCTACTTTGATACGAATTTCGATAAAATAAATTTTATACGCAAAATAAGCATTTTATGTGTTAATATAATTATTATATAGGGTTACCTATTTAGTGGTTTCATAACCGCCGTTTACCGTTTACGAATATAGATCGTTTAATAGCCGAAGAAAGCGCAAAAATAATTTAAACTTATACAAAAAAAGGTGATTCCAACGTAGGCGCTTTTCATGCATTACAGTGTCATTATGGTCGTCATAATCAACCTACTGTGCTAGAAGTTGGCAAAATTGTAAAGAAATTTGAAAAGATTAGAAGCGTTACAGTTGTGGCCATTCCTGTATATCATCGCAACGTAGGCACTGCCGAAAATATCGTTTCTGTTAGTGAAAATGTGGCGGATAATTTGTATTTCAATTTAGAGCGCTATAGCCGTATGATAACCGACTTTTTTGGTCTTTAATTGAAGATTATGGACTGGACGATAAGTGGTTTCAACAAGGTTGCCACGAGCCGCATAACACGACCGATTTTGGCTTTATTGCATGAGAAGTTTCCGGAAAGCGTAATTTCACGTATTGGCGATGTCAATTGGCCACCAAGGTCATGCGATTTGACGCCGTTGCACTTTTTTTGCGGGGCTATGTCAAATACCCCAAACGTGGTAGCATGTGGAAACCAACGTTCGTCAAGTTATCGCCGAGATACTGTGTGAAAAAGTGGTCGAAAACCACCTAAAAAGAAGGCAGGTGGTCGTTTAAATGACATTGTATTTCGTACATAATAGCAAGCGCCAAGAATTATAATGACATGAAAGTTACCAAAAAATGGATAAACAGATATAATTATTTTCCCACGTTTCCATTGGAATTATCTCTTGGAGGAAACTATTATAAATATGTATTCTTCTATTCATCTACAGTAAGCTCACCTATGCAATTATCTTCCTCTAATAAATATCCTTTATCAAAAGACTTTTTAGACCATTCAATTTCGTTTTATTGCAATTTCTTCTATCATTTAATAAATGCAATAAAAGTCAATGGCCATAAATAGCTTATGC
Organism: Philornis downsi; assembly: GCA_019455685.1. NCBI lineage: Eukaryota > Metazoa > Arthropoda > Insecta > Diptera > Muscidae > Philornis > Philornis downsi. The sequence continues at coordinate 9,157 of JAHXMU010014951.1, forward strand.
TCCTCCTTTTAATCATGAATATCGAAGATTTTTTTTCTCAACCCATGTTGCGTTTAGGTAAAAATCTTGCAGAAGCTGATGCTCGGTCGCCACCATTTCTAAGCAAATGACACTTGCGTCTAGTTTGGAGGCGACTCCTCCGGCGACTGTAGCAGCAGGTGCTGGCTGCAAAAATCAGTCAGTCAGTGGTAGTTTCGGATATTTTTAGTATCGACTATAGGAGCAACACCATCTATGTTGATCTTGCAAGTCACGCGATCTTTAAAACTTGGTCTCTACACAACGTAAAAGCCCAGCATGAGAAAGCAAACAACAAATGCACCTTCACAATACCACCATAGTGGCGACGGACACCGTTTGTCTTTGGTGATTCAAGAAACAGAAAGCATAGCCACGATGACAAAAAAAGAGGCTCGCCTTTGATTGGAAACTAAAAACGAAACCGGTATGGAAGTTACCAAACAAGAGGAATAGGAGGAGGAGGAGGCCACAGAATTGCTCTTGTAATAATCGTTACGATCGCGTTTAATAAAAGAAGAAAACCGACAAAAAAAGACTTTGGAATGTGCGTAAATCGTAAATGTTTTCCTTTCCATAGGCAGAACTAAAAATATAAATGTTTAACATGGAGACTATTCTAATTGGGAAAGGGATGCCAACGAATTGTTTTATGTAATGAATTTTGATGTTCGTGTTGAAGTGGTGGTTAATTAGGATATGCAGATGAGGTGAATATTACTATTTTACGTGGCAGGCAAGCCTAATTCAGTTGCTTTGGTCTAACCACATCAGTGCTGGTATACAGCATTCATAGCTTATAATTCATACGTTACAGAAATTCTTCGTCAACGTTGGTGGGCTCTTTTATTGTACGGAGTATTTTTCCCACGGAAACTAGCAAGACTAGTTATCCACTAAAGTCGTTGAAAAGTTATCACTGCAAACCTACCATATGAATATTTTTGGTAGCTAATATACACAAATTTCAACTTCGATTTAGGAAAGGAGCAATTCTCAAGAAGCCTTACTAACTATAAGAATAAGGTGTTATCCATTCAGCAGTATCAAAACCGCCGGTCTGGCAAGGCTATCAGCTGTTAATTTCCTGTCATCTGATGTGTTATTTACTTGGTGACAGGTTTGCCATTTACGAATATGGATCGTTTAACAATCGAATAACGCGTAAAAATAGTTAAAACTTTCCACAAAAGTGATGATTCAAACGTTGGTACCTTTCGTGCATCACGAGATGATTATGGTCGTCATAATTGACCTACTGTGCAAGCAATTGGCAGAATTATAAAGAAATTTGAAGAAATTGAAAGCGTTACAGATGCGGTCAGAGCTGTGCATCATCGCAATGTACGCGATAATCCGAATTTGTAGATTCCATGGCGTTCTTAGTATTGGGTCTATCTTAGCGCTTATTATGGCGTATTTTGCACTTGGATTTGTCCCTCCATCCATATACAGGGTGGCCCAGAATAACGAAGTGGTGTGAATTCCTTATAACTTTTTTATTATAATTTTTTTTTTTTCTTTTTAGTATTTTGTAAAGGAGACTTGGAGAATTTACAATGGAGCAATACACAACTGAACAACGTGCCCAAATCGTTGAGATTTACTTTGTAAATCAACGGTCCATTGTGTTGACTCAGCATGCATACCGTCTTCAATTTAATGTGCGGGTTGCATCCTCTCAGTCAACAATAAACCGTCTTGTTGCAAATTTTCGAGAACAAGGAGCAGTAAGGAACCTTCCTGGTGCTGGCAGACGACGAACGGTGCACACGGATGACAATATTCAAGTGGTACAGGAGAGTATTCAGGAGGATCCACAAACAACAACCAGGAGACGTTCGACACAACTTGGCATCTCAAGAGGGTCGCTGCAGCGAATTTTTCATAGCATAAGAATGTTTCCATACAAAATTCAAATTGTCCAAGAATTGAAACCGACAGATTACCAGCAACGACTTGACTATACAATTTATTTCCAGCAAAAAGCACAAGAGAATCCTAATTTTATTCATAACTTAGTTATGAGAGACGAAGCCCATTTCCAATTAAATGGGTTCGTTAACAAGCAAAACTGTAGGATATGGGCTACGGAAAACCCGAGACTACTTCATCAACGACAATTACACCTAGTGTACTGTTTGGTGCGGTGTTTCTTCAGAAAGGATCATTGGCCCATATTTTTTTGAAAATGAACGAGGTGTTGCCATTTCCATCAATGCTGATCGATATCGGGCCATGTTGGAAAAATTTGTAAGGCCAGCCGTGGAAAACCATCCGCAAATATGGTTCTAGCAGGATGGAGCCACAGCGCACACTGCGAGGGCCACAATGGCTCTTTTACGCGACATATTTGGTGAAAGAATAATTTCGCGTACAAGCAATTTTAATTGGCCTCCGCGTTCCCCGGATTTAACCGCTCCATACTTTTTCCTTTGGGGTTATTTAAAAGGGAAAGTTTATGTTAATAAGCCCAGGACTATTGACGAATTAAAATCCAATATTAGAGACGAAATTAAATTTTGGGAAAGGCCATGGAAAATGTGTTGGAAAGAGCACATTTGTGCAACCGAAAATGGCCACCACTTGCGGGATATCATTTTTAATAACTAATCTAAAAATATTTCCCATAAATTTACTGTATATAAAAAAAAAATTGAAAAAATATGTTAAATAAAAAGTTATAAGCAATTCACACCATTTCGGTCATTTTGGGCCACCCTGTTGTTCAACTCGCGCAACGATGAAAGCCGGCTGACCATTCACAATGCCGTAGATATGTTGATTGGGTGCTTCAGCGACGAAGCTCATTTTTCACTAGGAAGAAGTGATTGTGGAAAAGCCATTGCATCCGGAAAAAATTACTTTTTGGTGCCCATTATAGTCTGGAGCTGTCATTAGGCCCTATTTTTCGAAAATGATGCTGGAGGAACCGTTACCGCCAATTCATAGACCTATGTGCGTGTGATAACCGCTTTTTCTTCGCCTTCAATTAAAGATTATGAATTGGTTTCAACAAGACAGTGTAACGAGCCATACAACTCGGCCGATTTTGGCTTTATTGTATAATAAGTTTCCAGAAAGCGTAATTTTACGTTTTGGCGACATCAATTGGCCACAAAAATCATGCGGTTAGACGCGGTTACACTTTTTTTTTGGTGGGGCTAAGACAAAGACCGTGTTGGAGAATTTGCAAACCAACATTCACCAAATTATTGCCGAGATGCCAAGAAAAATACCTCTTAATCCACTGGTGCAACCAATCCAGAGTTTCGTCGAAATTACAGCTTTATGTGTTTTATTTAACTTTACTTTTGAAACCGAAAAATGGATAACCCAGTATATACAAATTTCAACTTCGATTTAGGAAAGGTAGCAATTCTCAAGACGCCTTATTATCTGTAATTATATTTAGGACTGTGGACATATAATTCTTTACAGACTAAGAATTGACACAACATAAGTTATGTAAATATGTAAATTATTTATTTTAAATATCTAAAAAGGAACACTTTAAAGTTTTGCAATCCCATTTCTTGCAATCCCATTTAGGTTATTGAATAAAATATATTCGCGATTCAAAGGACTATGTTGGGCATAATTTGTGGAATGGTGTGCTACATTAAATATATAATGATATCTACGTGATTTCGGTGGATCATAAAACGGTATAAGCGACAATAATTCTAAACAATCAATTATGGCAGCTATTATATCGAATACAAATAACAAGATATTGTCAATACGGTGATATTGCAATGGCTGTAAGCCCAGTAACTAGCATCCGGAAGTATAAAGAGGCACACAATCAACAAAGTTTATTGAAGAGAGAGCAAATTTCAGAAACACCCGCTGAATTCTTTCTATGTGTGATATATTGACTTGGCAAAGGGGACTCTAAACAATAAAGGCATATTCTAACTTTGATCTTACATAGGAAATATACACTATTTTTAAAGTATGTGGATCAGCGAAATCGAAACTTTAGGGATAATATAATTTATATGCGAGGTGAAAGTCAGCGCCGCATCAAAAACAACACCTAAATCCATTTTACTTTCAGCAGTGAGGAGCCAATTTTGAAAACCAGTTGAATTGGATAACGAGACCTTGAAAATAAAATATGGACACATTTTGACAGATTTAATGAAAGTTTGTTTAGGAAACACCAATCAAGAAGATTATCTAAATCATTCTGAAGATCTTGGGCCTCAGAAATATTAAAAATTTTGTGATATATTTTTAAGTTATCCGCATATAAAAGAAAATTTACTTTTTTAAAACAGTTAGAAATATCATTTATAAATAAATTAAACAACAAAGGTCCAAAAAAAAAATATCCTTTATGGCACGCCAGATGTTTGGAAATATGGAAGAGATTCATAACCACTAATAACGACTTTGCATACTCTATTTGATAAATACGATTTTAACCACTTTAACATCAAGGAATGAAATTCCACAGATTGCAACTTAGCACAAAGTATACTATGAGATACTTTATCAAATGCTTTGGCGAAATCGGTGTAAAAATTTTTGTAGAAGTATTTGATTCAATATATCACGAAATGATGCTGCTAAAGTTGTCATACTGTGGTGTTCAAGGGTGTGAACTTCTGTTGTTCAAAAGATATTTTTCGCACAGAAAGGAATATGTTTAAATTAATGAGGTTAGAAATGAAAAATTCCTAATAAACATTTCAAAATGCAAAAAATTCAATTTAAATTATTTTTTCGTTATATGCTTGTCATGACATGGCATGACATTCTTGTGCGTTTTAATATTCTTTATGGCTGAAATTTGAATCCAAATTACCATTTTCTTTTTTAACAAACCGAAAAATACACAGCGCGACACAACAAAATGCTTCAGTTTCAAAATTCACCCCTTCCGTTTGACAAATGTTAATATACTACTGTACTTAAAAAGTAAGACGAGTATGCGATTTAAATTGCGCCGCTATATCAAATTTTAGAGATTTGTTCCAAATTTCACATCATAAATGCCATTAGTGTTTTATGTCATTTAGGTTTGTACAACGCGCAAAGTAATTTCGGGCAATTTCTGCAATGTGTGATCATTGCGAACGACCGTGGCGCAATGGTTAGCGTACGCCACTATCATTCGCATGATCGCGGGTTTAAACCCGCATACAGCCATTTATACTTATTTGAGCGGCGGTCACCTCTATGTGTTTGACCAACACTTTGAGTAGTCAAGTAAATCGTCAAGTCTAATAAAACTGTGACGCTCGGAATCATTGTTAAATTGTAGGGTCTCTTGGAGCGAATTTAAAAATAAAATGCGTGTAAATTCATTGAATGTCTCATTCATGAGAGGCAAGAGAATTTGTGTTTTGTGATTATTGTTGGGCAAAGAATACGCAATACATTTCGTTTACGTAGTGGAAATTCTACTGCGGAATATTGCAGAAGGCCCTCGGTGAACAGACTTTGTCGATAACAAATGATTGCAGCTGTACCAAACAGATGATAGAGAAGCAATTGAAGACGAAGAGCAACCCGGATGACCGTCAACCTCTACTGATTAAAGTCACGTCCAAAAAATCCGAGATTTGGTGCTCAAAAAGCCGATGTGTATCTAAAACACTACATTTTTTAGAAAAAGAACGTCGTGTTATTTGTAAAGAGATGAGTTTTGGCTAACAGAGAACTATGGGATGCATCATTGTGGGAGATGGAATTTGGATCATTGCTTTTGAACCGAAAATAATAGACCAATCGAGTGGTTATCATGCCAAAGGTAAGCAAGACCGAAAAGTTTGTTCCAAAGTTGTTCAATAATCAAAATTTTGTTAACAATTTTCTTCGATTATAGTGATGTTGTGCATTATACGTTACTTCAGTTAGGACAAACTATCAGCAAGAAATGTTATTTGATCGTTATGGACGGACAATTCTTGGTTTTTGCACTACGATAATGTGCTATCTCACAGTGCATTAGCTTTTCGTAAATTTTTCATCAAAAATTCATATAATATTGTTTCACAAATACCATTTTGGATTGATTTAGCACTATATTTCCTTAACTTTTTGTGTCGATTGAAGAAATTTGACGCGAATCGCAACTCTCTCTGAAGGGCATACAGGAAACTTGACAAGCTCCGCGGATTGGAAAAAGAGTTGGCCTAAGTGCATTGTGCCCGGTACTTTCATAGCTTTTAAATAAATTTGAACGAATGTTTAAAAATTTTTGAAAAAAAAAAATAAAAGCTGGATTACTTTTCCCATTTAGTATTATTACAAATCAGCTTTGGATTTTTTCTCTAATATGCTTTTCATCCCGCTTAGGTAAATTCTTCAAAGTTATTCGAACCGTACCATATCTTATGTATATAGCAGCCGTTTCTTTGTTTTCAAAGAAAGTTTCGTACAGAGAGTTTCTGTAAACTTTTATCAATTAATTTTGGTAGAAACATCTCAAAATGTGATCATTTATTTAAAGTTTTTTTCAATTTTTTACAACTTAGCTACTGGATTTTACTGCTGATCTCTTATGATTATACCCGTTCCCATTTTATAAAATTTCGTAAATAGATATCTTGAGATAAGTTTCAGCCTGCTGCTGGTCACAAAATCTGAAGATGATGATCTATTTCAAATACATTTTCATTCGGGATTCTATTTATGTTTACAGTTGGTTCAAATATAATCATAACCACTTACAATAAATTTTTCAAGCATCAAAGACTCGTCAAATTTTTGTTAAAAATTTCATCTATTTAATGTCATCTCTTTAGTTTTGGAATTCTGTTGATAGTTGCTTTTAGAACTTTGTGAATGTTTTCAGTTGGATCGAGTAGTAAGGAAAGACTGAATAAAACATTCATTTAAATAAATAAAAAAACTTCCAAAATTTGTATCAAATAATTTCAAAGTCATCTGTTTTCGTTTAACATTTCAATTAGACCTGAATAAACTTGTTTTGCAATAAGTATACACTTATTGCGTATGAACTAACGAGCCCCTCCCAGTTTTGCCTCAGAAAATTATTACACAATTCGTTTTCGTTGTAAGTTGTTTTGACAATCGTTTTTTACTAAGCGGCGTATAAAAATTTTTTACTGGAGAATATTTTGTTAAATTGTTAGAAAACTTTTGTCTTCAGTTTCAATCCACTAATTGATATTATTCCGTTTATAATATTCTGAGATAATTGGATTTTCTGAGAATTCACAGGATCGCGAATAATTGAAATATTTTACCCGATATTCCAGAAAATGGAGAGGTTCGAGAAATGGTATTCTCTAGTCATGGCACGTCAATTAAAACGCAAAAAAAAAAAAAAAAAATAAATGAATAAATAAATAAACAAAATTCTTATAAATTCTTATAACTGCTTACGTTAGTAACGTTGTCATCTTCTACCGAAAATGATTGGCGTTGGAAAAGGTTTTTTTTTTGAAGGCCTGACATTAAAATGAAAACAGTACAAAAATT
>JAHXMU010014994.1:0-10827 GCA_019455685.1 Philornis downsi
GTATATTTAACGGTGCAGACGAAAAGTTGTAATAAAAATTCCAACGATTTTTTTTGATAAACATTTTCTTAATTTTCTTTAGAAAATTTGTTTTAACCTGTATGCTTAACGTCGTTGAGGAAAATGTTTAATACAAAATTACTTTTACTTTTCACATAAATATATCTTTTGCAAACAAATTTCTTTAACAATTTTACGAAATATCGGCCGATTTTCATAATTCGCTTCAGTCGATAATTAATTAGAAAATATATTCATGGTAATTTTATGAAATGTTTGTCGACATAACGACGCGAGTGAAAAATTTTCACATAAAAATCATTTCACTTTTTTATGAAAAATGTTCATATTTTTCTTTACCAAACAATTGTCTCCTTCGCTCATCAGGAAAACCAGGAAAGCTAGCTATATGTATTTTCGATAAATCATTGTATTTTCGATAAAAACTAAATTTCCAACACCCGATGACGACATATAGCCCCAAACCAAGACACCTCCTCCTCCATGTTTTACTGCCTTTGTAGTGTTCTTTGGATCTAAGACTTCCCCTCTTCTCCCCCACACTTTTGAGCGTCCATCTGAACCGAATACGAGTATATTGTATTTCGATTCGTCGTTGAAAACAACATTATCCCAAAACTCTTGGAGCTTGTCTAAATACTGTTTTGCGAAATCTAAGCGTTTGTTCCTGTTCACTAAGTTAATAAGGGGTTTCTTGCTAGGTGCATATGACTGTAGACCCTGACTAGCTAGGCATCTTCGAACAGTATCAGGGGAAACTTTTTTACCCTGATATTTTTCCAGATCGTCACTTATTTTTCTGGCACTTGTGAACGGTCAATATAACGCCTTATATATCGTCTATCATTATCGGTCAATTTGGTTGGTCGGCCAGAGCCAGGTTTATTCTATATGTGATTCTCATTTGTTTTTCGTTGTATCACTTTTCTAACAGCATACCGACTTCGAGACACTATTTCATCAATTTCACCGTAAGATTTTTTGTCCTTCTCATATAAATCAATTATAATGTGTTGCTGTTCGAGGGTAAGCTGTTTATGGGTCGCTATTTTGACATTTTTTAAAATTTTCCACCTTCAAAACGATTAAATTTTGGAAATTTTGCACGTGTCTAGCTCGAAGCGATTTTCTGACTTGAATGAGGCTGTCTTTTGCCATCACTCAAATTCTATTGTAAACTTCTGTCAAAAAACGTTAAATGTGTCCTTAATTTTGCTTGTCACTGTATACGAGTATAGTCTACATTTTCAGATTAGATGTAATGAAATTGAGAAAGAGCGATGCGAGGCTTCGTTTAAGAAAAATTCAAATTTAAATTTTCCATTCTTACACAGAAATGCTTTTCGGTTTTAACCCTAATGTTGGTTTTAGTTCTAGAGCTGACCTTAATTCTAGAGCTACCTTAAAAATAAAATTTTCAGAAATTTTATACGAATTCACATAAGTCATCAAGACTGCAAATGTTCGAAAGTGTTTTATTTAGGCGTCTTTTAATTTAGAGGCTACAAATCATAACTTATTTCAATTAAAACTTCAAAATTTTATCACGTATTTAGAGTAGCCCACAATGGGTGTTAAACACAACGTTATCAATATTTCATTTGCAAGAAATTTCGATAATTATCACCAATAGAAACCCAAAAAAAAACTTATTTTTAAGGAAATTTTACTATAAATATTCAACATCTTGAGTTTGCGTTAGCAATGATAAATTAATTACTGTTCAATATGCAGATAAATTGTCCTTTTACGATATTTTTGCAACAGGATTCTACGCTTGGTAGTGGAAAGAATATAAAATTCAACTAAAAGATGTCTAACTCACGAATCAATCTAAAATTTCTTAAAACAATACCGGTATCTGTACATTAAGATCTTTGAGAAACTGTATGCTAGCAACCATCTTTTGTAGATTTTTATATTCTTTCTACTTCCAAGCATCGAACAATTCTATGTAGCTGCAATACATCTTATTAAAAATACAAAAAATAATTTAAATTTAAAACAAAACTGATATTGTGCTTAACTAATATCTATTCAACCTCCAGTATATCATCATTCTAAGCAGAAATTCTTACTCCTCCACACACATTAGTTTTAGGAAGCACTCCTTAAGCAACGTCCCACACGTGAACCAAACTCCATTCTGTTCTACTTCTTCTTGATAACCTGGGTGGTCTCATTAATTGAAATCTGCCGACGATCTCTCACAACCTGCTGAAATTGCAAACTTTACGTAAAAATAATTTGCCCTCACATAAATGTTATTGTTTTCTTTATTCCCTTCCAAAAAAAAAAACCGAAGGGAAAGAAAAAAATATAAGAAACGATCATATGAAATTCACCTTAAACCACCACGCTTTTGAGAACAAGATCAAATGTTGATCATGATCGTCATCCAGCAACAGGACTGGATGGCTGGCATGGCAGGCTGACTGTAATGTGCTCGGTTAAAACAACAAATAATGCATCATATTTCATTCTTTCAGTGTAGTGCTGGAAAGAAGTTTGCTCTTTGCCTCAACAAAGTTCTATCTACAAAAAATTATTAATGCAAACAATCAACAAGCGATGGGATGGATGACGACGACGATCATCGATTGATGAAAATAAACACCTCAATATTTTATAAACAAAGGAAAAGGAACAAAGGAGAGATGGCAGCGCAGGCAAACCCTTCATTGAATATTCAAAAATAATTTAATGTGTTGAATATTTTCTTGCCTCACAAAATTGTGGCATAAACATAATCAATTTGTGTGTGCAAATATTTTTTTCTTGTTTGCATTGTTAGTTTTCATTAGTTGTACATTTTAGTGTGTCTGGTTGTAGCATTTTGTATTTTAGCGCCATTTTTAATTGGCCAATTTTTAGCAATTTGTTTTATGTTAAAAATATTCTCACTTCTTACGATTCTTATAGCGGATTTCTTTTGTCTCTTTTTATTTCTTGTCGTCGTCTCGGTTACGACGGGGGTTTGTCGAAGAGTTTTATATGTTTCTATTCTTTTTTTTTTTTTTTTGTTATTCTCAAAAGACAAATAGTTTTTATTTAGCTACGCCTCATTTTTACACACAGGCGACAAGTTGTTTAAGCGTTTTTATTATAATTTTGTTTTTTTTTTCGTTGGTTCCTATAGCTGGCTCTGCCCGTTTGAGATTTTTCATTTACAAATTTGTTATAGTTTTTGAAAATGAACGGAAACATTTGTTTTTCGGGGGAGGATGATCAGAAAAGAAAACTGTACGTGGATAATGAATGTTCTCCCTCCTGCTGCAATAATATAATTTGCTTATGCATATCTTGATACAATAATTAAATTATATTTGTGTATCGAGCAGCCAAAAGCATAACAATGTGAAGCAAAAGTTTTATTTGTTTAGTATTTGTATGCAAAGGCTTCACGTTATATAGTTATTACTAACATAATTTATAAAGGCTCGAAGGACCACTAGAAGTGTCAGCTAAACATTAGTATTAATCTAAGGCAATTTTCTCACCTCCACAATTAATAATTTCTTTGCTTTTATTTCCCCTAAATGCCGTTCAAATTCCCCTGTGCTCATTGGTAATTTTAAGCGCAAACAAACATAATGGCCTTTTATCTGCAACCACTTATCACCACTTGGCCACAACTAGCGCTACCTGTGTTTTAACCACCAAAACTACACTGGCCATTACCAACAATTCGAAACAAAAAGGGCCATAATTGTATGCCCACATTTAGTGCAGGACATGCGCACGCGACCAGGTAGCAACGCTTTAGCTCAACCGCAACACAACAGGTGACATGGCCAGGTACCCGAGAGTCATGGGAAAAACGAACAGTAACAATACTGACGCTTTGAATGAAAAGGTAGAAGAAAATGGTTGAATGACAAAAGAAGGCGGGCTTATTGGCGCCGTCATTTATCTTAAGAAGGAGATAATTTGAATGAGAAGGAAGGAAGGAATTCTCTAGATTAAGGTTTAACAAAGTGTTTGTTTTAGGGGATAAACAATGATAATCAAGATTTGTCAAGGTTTCTCAGGGAGTACACGCACGTTTGGCGAATAATCTGTTTATTCAGTGAGATAGTGGACTACAATATTTGATCAATGATTTATGTATCGGACATCTATTGCTTAGCCACTCGTGCTTTGATTATGTCTGTGGCCACAACCCATAACAGCCTAAGTCTGTTTTTCAATATTTTCAGTGCAGGAGTTTAAAGTTTTGAATCTTCACTGAAAATCAGAAGGTGTTTTTTGGAAAACTTTGCTACAGATTCCAAGGAAACGAATTTCTCTACTTAGTTGTTAACAAAAAATAGTTGTTTATTCTCGCAGTCAAAGATATTATCGAAAAAGACACTTAGGCTCCTATGAATTGTTGAACGAAAGAAAGTTAAAAAGTTCAAGTCGAGTTAGGCTATTATTCCAGATTAAATAAAAAACTTTAAGTTTGGAGAAAGACCTTAACTCAATTTATGTTTATCAAAAAACGAAATTGTAATTCGGAACAAGAGCTTAACTCAAGTTAGGAAAATAAAATTGTTTCTTTATTTTTGTTGGATTAACGACTTAAGTTGATTTAGGCAATGATGAAAAGATAATGTTTATATTTGTTGTAATCCTAAATTGACTTAGGCAGTTATGCCAAAACAGTCATTTAGAAGAATAACTTAATCTATTAGGTTTTTTAGGATTAATTGCCTTTCTAGAAGAGATACAAACATGAAAAATTTAGAGCAATTAAATTTAGATACGCTGAATACGATGGTGCTAATAACTCAATTGTGTCCTAACTCGAGTTAGGCTGTTACGGGTTGTGACCACAGATGTGTCTATTTTAAAGTCGCTCATTATTGAATATAAATTATTAAAACGTTCTCAATTTCAGTTTTATCGGTCGGAGATTTTATCGGAGATTTTTGTACGTATTTGATAAGTCAAGTAAAGGTTTCATGGTGTATAAACCTCCAAGTTTATACTTACTTTTGAGTTAAATGAATTAATTTTGAATTTAATGAAAATATGAAATTTAAATATAATAAAAGATAACGCTCTTATTTAAGTTATCTAAAACCCATCTAAGTAATTATCGATAAATATCCCAATGATTATATTGTGAATAATTTACTGTAAGCTGAAGAAAATATGAAAAAAGGAAAATGGAAAATCCAATCTTACCAGCAAAGTTGCTGATTCAAAAGGAGCCACTTTTGCAGCACAACTCGCACAGTGAGAATCTCAATCTCAGAAAATAAACATATTGAATTAACTCTAATTCATTTGCATTTTTTCTATCTCTCCCTCTCTCATATATATTTTATATATATTAAATCTTAACTTTACTTGTATAATTTCTCAACTCTGAGAAATTATGCAATTATTCTAAGCCCCCGAATTCTTTAGACCAGAACTTACTGCCCGGCACGGAAGAATTGGCCCTCAATTAATCAACTCCAAAACAATCCCATATACAGTCCACTATCTCTCTACTAAGTTGTATCACAACAACACCGCCAGAGATTAAACCTGAATTAATCTCTTATCAAAACCAGTACACAAAAGGGATTCTTTAACTTACCTAGAAAAAGGATAATATCTTTTTAAATATCTAAAGCTGGTCACACACTTAGATATCACGACAAGGCAAGAGATTAACACAAATGCTGTTGAAATTTCAAAAAAAATTTTTAAATATTCTTAATTCCATTATGATAATGATAACTGTAATTCCATTTAGTGTCAATAACGACATAGAAGCCGTGGTATGTGATAGCATACGAGTATACTCATTGAAACTACAGGGTGGCGCAATAGAACGTGCATGTTCAAAAAACAAATTAAAAAATAAATACAAAATGTATGGTTAAAATAAATCTAAGGCATTGTAGAGTAATAAATGGAGTTTATTTTTTAAAAATAACATCATCTAAATGGTGACCCTCTCTACGACGGCACTCCTCTAACCGCAAACGAAAATTATTGAAAACTTTCTTCAGTAATACTGGTGTAATGGCTGCCATTTCACCACGGATATTCTCCTTGAGCTGAACGATGTTTCTTGGATTATTACTGTAGACTTTGTGTTTGAGGTATCCCCACAAAAAAAAGTCAAGAGGCGTCAAGTCTGGACTACGTGGAGGCCATGGGATATCACCTCTTTTCGAAATCAGTCTGCCAGGGAACATCTGCTTCACCACCGCCATGGAGTCATTTGATGTGTGACAGATAGCTCCATCTTGTTGGAACCAAGTTCTGGAATTCACTATTCTTGAACTTTAAATTTCTGGAGCCAAAAATCCGTCCAACATCTCAACATAGCGTTCCCCGCACATTTTCGAAGAAAAAAGGACCAATTATTCCTCTGCCAGAGATTGCTGCCCATACTGTCACTTTAGGACTATGCAATGGTTTCTGGCGTTTGATTTTGGGATTTTCACTGTTCCAGTAACGACAATTTTGACGGTTTACGAACCCATTCATAAGGAAATGAGCCTCGTCAGAGAAAAGGATATTGTCAAAATTGGAAAATCGATTAAGCATTTCATTAGCAAATGCGAGCCTTGCTATGAAGTCAGACTCTTTCAATTCTTGTGTTAATTGCGGCTTATATGGATGCAGTTTAAGATCCAATGTTAAAATTCGTTGCAAACTTCGTCGCGATAATTGTAAGACAGACGATCTCTTGCGAGTCGACATTTGTGGATTTCCTCGTACTGAATCCATAACTCTCTCAACATTGTCTTCGCCTTTTCTACCCCGCAAAAAAAGATGATGCAATATGCACGTTCTATTGCGCCACCCTGTATTTCAAGTAAATGATATTTCAAAGAATATTGTATGTGATTTTTACAAATAATGATTTAAAATATGAAATTAACAAATGTAATTCCCCACTTATTTGTAAATCAATACATCATAAAGCTTTGTAATGGATTTTCCACTCTATAGTTATGCGAATACTATTTATAATTCTAAAATTCACTATGACTATAAAAAGGCAAATTTCACGTCAATAAATTTGTTTTTTAATTCAATTAATTGGAAGATGGTTTTCTGAGCAGATGATGATTTGTTTAGAATTTATTCCATTTTTTAAACAAATAGTAAATTACGTTATTTTTATGTTTGTTCTGGTGAAACAAAGAAAAATAGGCGTCGTTTTAAGTTGCCTTGTATTTAAAAAATGTATTTAAAAAATCTTACACCAAAAGCACATAAAAAATATAGAATACCTATAATAATTTAGCTAATGATAAGACTTTATTTGCTGTAAGGTGTAGAGGACAAGAGTTTCTTACAAACTTTTTGTATAAGAACTTTTTATAAAGGGTGGCGCATAAGTAACGTTAACGGCGACTATATTGAATGCGTTCTTGTGCATCATTTGGTTTTAACTCGTGAACCAAATGCATCTTATATGGCAAAAGATGTAACATACGAGTATGTAAAATTCTTTGCAAAGACCGCCTAGACATCTCTAACTGCTGAGAACGTCGCCTGGAGGACGTTTCGGGGTTTTCCTCTTCACTTCATTTCGAACTGAACGAGGTCTTCCAGCAAGCGGAAGATCACAGACAGCCTTTTGTGGCCCAAAACGCTGAACCAATCGATAATTTGTTGGAGCGCTTGAAGCATTTCGAACATGAAAGAAATTTGGAAATGATCTGAATAATCGAATGCTGACTTTCAAAGCAAAATTGAACAACTTTGGTTCTTTGTTCTGTGCTGAGTCTTTCCATCATAAATTTAAGTATTATTTAGTTAATTCTGTAAAGAGACGAAGAAAGGGATTTAAACAAAAAATGTATTCACTGATCAAATCTTAGCGTTACTTATGCGCCACCCTATATTATATAATATTTTCATATTACCACGCAGACAAGAGAGTCAGCACAGCTTTAGATTACAGTGAGACGATATGGATAAAGTTAGGTTTTTAGACCTCCTTAGTAATGATACGATGAACCAAGAGGTTCATAATTGAAGCTTAAGAAGAAAAATTTTAATATGTTTATGTGCAGACAAGCCGTATGGCTTTGCGGAATTAATATTAAGAATAAGATTATTTGTAATTGCTATACAATTGTATAAGTAAGGGAATATGTAATATTTTATATTGGCCTAAATTGGCTTTGTATTACAATATCGATAATAAGGATTAATTAATTGAATTAATTAAAAAAATAGCTTAGGAAATGCATATTCAGGCTGAGGTAATTTTAGAAATTAATGATTTCCGAGACGATGATTAATCTTTGAACGCCTCAAATACGATACCGGTTGTTTAATATAATTACCCCAGATTTAATTAATGAATTGGTATTAAAAATGAATTAAAATGAATTATTTGAACAACTACTGTTAACTTAAATTGAATTGAATTGTTACATGAATTGAATACTATTGTTAGATGATGTAAAAGCCCACCTATCCAGCCATGAAATTGGAAAAACCCACTATTTGTGATGTGATAGGTGGCAACCCAGCTGTGCACGGAGGTTTCGTGGTTGTGGTCGGCAAGAGAACGGGGCTCTTTGCCGTTCAATAACCACCAGGACCACGTCGCAAGCTGCCCTCAGCTTTCGAATAAATGATGTAAGTCGTAAACCCCTAACTCTTTTTTTTCCAAAAAAAAAATATATACCGTTTCTCTAAGTCAGTGAAATACAGAGTACGAATAGGAATTCAGATCTCCTGGTTTTATAACCTCCTCAACTGAGCTTAAGCTCCTCCCAAATCGCCGATAGTATTTTTGGAACCTGAGTTCCAGAAGGAAAAGGCAAACGATTTAACACCGGTCTTGGTATGTCTGTGTGTAGGAGGTAAATTTCTACATCGTACTCGATATATATCAGAAATATATTTTAGCATCATTACGCGTGCAATATTTTAGGTTTATAGCTGTTAAACTATGAAAAAAGTAAATATTTGAAAAGTAACTAAAACAAAAAATCTGAAAAAAATTGGCTTTACGAAAACGTAGTTAAAGGACTCTTAACTTGATCATTTTGCAACGGATTTTCATGTGTAATAATTTTTTCCGAGCTAACAATTAAGACATCGAAGCAATTGAAGACACGAGAATGAAAAGTGGATATGAACCATTTTGGGCTAAAATGAGTTTTATGAAGTTTACTATTCCTTGTTACTTAACGCATCTTTAGGTATGAAAATTGTACATCTCCGATTCGTATTATTGCTTCTAGATGTCAATAGCTATACGAAAAAATCATATCTAGTATTCAATGAGTAAGAAAAGTGGCTAAAAAATATGAAAGAGTTGGAAGTGTATATCCCTGAAGCATTCTTAACTTGGTACCAAGATTTGACAAAGGCACGCAGTGATGTTATTCCAGAAGGTGAAGCTCCAGAAGAAAACGTGACTGAAGACGACGAATCTGATTCAGAATAAAGTTAAACGTTATAAAATACAATAAAATATTGTCAAATTCTCAAAAAATGTCAAAAAAATGTAAAAGTCTCAAAATAAAACGTTTTAATGTATATTTCTTTTTAATATACCCTTTGCATCAAGCTGCTATTAAAAAATCTAAAAATGAGTACGAAAACAGGTCATATCCGAATCTTAAATAAGCCATAACATAGTAATTAATTTTTTAAAACCAATATATACTGGTTCGTTATCATACATATGTATATGTGTATAAACGTTCTAAAATCATTGTTAGCAAAAAAATCTAACTCAATTAAATATAAACTGTTTTTTTTTTTTTGTTCTCCTATAAAATTACTTTTTTGGTTCAAATCCACTTTTCATTCTCACGTCTTCAATTGTTATCTAATTGTTTGTAATTTTATGGGGAACAAAATTTTTCTCCTAAATATGCATATTCAAAGTCGATATTTTCTAAACTGGTAAGGTGAACACAATACTTGATCACAA
The DNA here is from genome assembly GCA_019455685.1 of Philornis downsi. Classification (NCBI taxonomy): domain Eukaryota; kingdom Metazoa; phylum Arthropoda; class Insecta; order Diptera; family Muscidae; genus Philornis; species Philornis downsi. The sequence continues at coordinate 9,920 of JAHXMU010014994.1, forward strand.
TACTTAAATACGATTATGTTAAGATTTTTTTTTCAGGTCTTCTGATTCTGGATAAATTTAAGCAAGATTGGAACTCTTAGAGACAATTCATATTAATTTTAATTGTGGACAATTTTTTGTAAAGCCGCAGAAAAAAAGGGCCTCACGATCTATTTTTTTCCCGTTATTGTTTCGTTTTGACTATACAGAATTCAAATAACAATTTATACGGCACTGTTCAGTATTTTTCAATAACAAATTTAGAATTTTGTTTGACAAATTCTTTTGCAGACTTCACTAACCTATTGTGACCTAGTTTAAAATCTAGGGAATTTTTAAAAATCACTTTTCTTTGCTTTGAATTTTTTTTTTTTTGTATTTTTGATATTTTTTTTTAAAAAATGTTCAGCAAAATATGAAAATCTCTTTCAATAAATTTTACTCTGTTCTGATTTATGCCCAACAATACCATCAAAATTATGTAAAACCAAATAATAACTCAAGGCTTTTCTGCTATGCATAAGACGGGAAAAGCAGGCTGGTGTAATTCATTTGAAGCACTTTGAAAAATTAGTTTTTTTTTATTTTTCTTCTAATCCGTGCAGTAGCAAAAGGTAGATATGTAAAGATCCCTGCCACAGAATATATGTGAAAGAAATATTTTTAAAATTTCCTCCTCCACTTGAATGTAAAGGTTGGTTGAGCCATTCATTTCAATATACAGATCTAAATGTACACTATTTCGTGTTTGTGCGAGAAAACGTACGCGCTATCTGACTAAAGCAGCTGTCCATTGAGATCAGAGGAAGCTAAAGCGAAATCTATAGAAAAAAATTGTTTTTTGCTCGAACCACTTGAATATATTCCAACACCAGCGACTGCTGATGGAAATGAGAAATGATGGCAAAGCGGAAAAACCTGTAAAATAA
>JAHXMU010015013.1:0-22951 GCA_019455685.1 Philornis downsi
TTTTTTTCATATGGTTTTTGTTTTCAGTTTTGATTTTGGTTTTTTTTTGTTGTTAAACAAATGGTTACGCCACTGTAAATGTTAAACAAGTCAACGCGTTATGGGGCGGTACATAACGACATGCGTGCACCCTCACCCACGACAGGGTGAGCGCCTGCGCGCCCTGGTATGTGGTAAAATACCAAATAAAAAAAGTTTTTACAGAGATTCAAATGCTGCCGATTACACAACACAACGTAGTTTTTCCTCTTGCTAGCCATATGAGATTAAATTTTTGTAACTCATTAATGGTGATCTCTAAATAGGAAAAAGTTTTTCCTTTATTTTCCAGATATCAACTTTCAATTTCCAATAAACCTACAATTTTCTAGAGTTTGCAAGGCTATATCTGTTTTGATGCGATACTAATTATAAATAATAAAAATAAATGTAAATATTATATAAGTTATAGATAAATATAAATGTATAACTAAGTTTAGTACGATGATTTTAAAAACTTTGTACGTTTTACATATCCTCACTAGTTTTCGAGATACTCTGCGACGAATTTAGGAATTATAATATTTTTAAACATTAACACGAAGGGAAAAGTCATTCAATTCGAAAGGAGCACGGAATAATTTCAAATTGACAGCTCTGATTGTTATTCATGTGGGAGTAAGAAGAAATTAATCAATTTCAGATTTTCTTCAGCACCTCATGGCCTCATCCGGGTCGGGTACTCTGGGGTGAAGAATTCGAACATCCGTCTGGTGCTGTCTAGATGAGTAATCTAAAGGGTTAACTACAATTGATGCTTCTTAGACAACTTTTTTATGCTGGCCCAATTACAAGGATCAGATCCGGAGGCCTAATAAGTTACACAATTAAACGTCCAAATGTTGACGACTGTTTGCCCGCGTTATCCCATGATTTAATGGTATAAACCTGGAATGTCCGGATTATTTGTAGGGAATAGTCTCCGTCCATTTGGCAAATGCCCCCGCAAATATTAAAATAAAAACCATCCCATCCCATCCAAAGAACTTGGATGTGGATTTGTAGTTGGCAAGTGGCTTTCATACTTTGTCTAGCAGATGATCTCGTGATTTAGTTCTGTAAGAGATCAAATAGTCACAATTCGTGCTAAGACGAGATATTTTTTCATCACGGATATTTGCACGCCGGAACCAAGCAAAATGAAAGATGCCGAGACCAAAGATATATTTTGTAATTACTTGAAATTAATATGTTAACATGTTTCAATATTAATATGTTTTTTTGTGACAAGTTTCGATGAAAGTCAGAATGGGATCGGAAAGTAATCTTAGTTCTAGAGTAAATTCATTCTGCATAGCAACACGGAGACGAACTCACGAGGGAGTGAGTGGAAGTAGATTCAGACGTAAAGATGTACTCAAGCAACTTGTGCAGCCCCTAATCAAAACCCGAGAAACTAGATTGGTCGCATGGTAATATGTAGAAAGCATGTTCAATTTTGAAAGTGATATAGACCCGGATCACCTCCTTGTAGTCAAAATAGTGTCTATATTTTTAAATGTTTTTTGCTTCCTTTGTAAATTTTATTTTGTGGAATTTATTTGTATAATTTTTTGACATAAATTTATAAAAATTTAAATTATGGAACTTTCGAGCCAGCTGGACGATTTTTCAAAACAACAACGCAAGAGATAGAGAAAGGCTAAGTATTTCCGCTAGATAGTATCCAGTTTTTTAGTAAAGAGTCAGAGAACATTAGGCTATCTTCGGAGATTATTATTATGTTTCCAGAAATGTTTATAAATATCGGAACAAACTGTACTTTTCCCGTTTTTTTAGAACGACTGCAAATGCCTTTAATTGTTTATCTAATCATTCAGCTGATCAACCTCCACAGAATGAGAGATATACTCATTGTATCATTGGAATTACTTTCTGGGACCACACATATATACCGGATTATCCATTTTCCGGTTTCAGCAGTAAAGTTAAATAAAACACAAATAGAACAATGATTTCGACGAAACTTTCATTTCATTATAATCATTGCATCTTGCCATTATGCACGAAATACAATGTCATTTAAATAACCTCCCCTGGATTTGGTGCAGCAGTGGATCCTTTTGAGGTGATTTTCCACCAATTTATCGCACATTTCGGGCGATACCTCGGCGATCACTTGACGAATATTGATTTTTAAATGGTCCAAATTAGAAGATTATTCGCGTAACGTAGCCCCTCAAGAAAAGTCCAACGGCGCCAAAACGCATAACAATACAAAACGTGAAAATACTCTTTAAAAATTACGCTTCTCCAAAATCGGTCATATTTTGTGGCTCGTCCGGTTCATAATCTTCAATCCAGTTCATAATCTTCAACAGCAGGCCAAAAAAGTCGGTTATCAAACGGCCATAGCGCTCTGAATTGACGGTAACGGTTTCTTTAGAGTCATTTTCGAAAAAAAAGGTACAACCTAATGACACCTTCAGACCATAATGCGTACCCAACAGTCAATTTTTCTGGATGCAATGGCATTTCCACAGTCACTTCTGGGTTCGTCGAGCCCATATTCGACAATTTTGCTTGTTGACGTAATCACGGAGTGAGAAATGACCCAATCAGCATATCTACTTCGTTGTAAATGGTCAGCGGGCTTTAATTGTTGCGTGAATTGGACTCTATATGGATGGAGGTGCAAATGCTAAATACGTTATAAGGAGCCGTAAGATAGGCCCATTTGCTGAGAACGCCCTGGAATCGACAAATTCGTTTTATCCACACTTTCACTACACTGCAATGATGCACAGGCCTGATCGCATCTGTAACACTTCCAATCTCTTCGAGTTTCTTTATAATTTTGCCAATTCCTTGTACAGTAGGTCGATTATGACGGCCATAATCACCATCTTAATGTGCCAAAAGTGGCCACGTTTGAACCAATACTTTTGTAGTAAGTTTTAGCTATTTTTACGCGTTCTTCGGTTGTTGAACGATTTTTATTCATAAATTTAAATGACAGGCATTTAACAGCTGACAGCATTGCCAGACCGGCGATTTTGAAACGACTAAATGGGTATTCTTGGACATATTCCAAAACTCCTGGCAGTCCGTCCATCCGTATGCGTTTCTCTTGAAAACTAAGCTTAAGGTCGAAACTATTCAAAAGTTGCCAAATTAGAGATACATTTTACATTCAAGATCTAAGGCCATTTATTGAAATATGTCTATTAGGAAATAAATTGGGTGTACAAAAACTGAACAAAGCTTTGGAATAATGGGCTTTTTCAATGTTCTTCCAATAATTGTGCCATTTACTTGATTATTAAAAGCTAACTGTCTAAGCTCATAAGCTCATAAGTTACCGACCTAATTCAGGTTAATCGAAAAAATTTGAAAAGTGCGGATTTTCTCTCGTAAAGTGTGCAAAGTCGCTATATTACGAATGAGAAGACGGCAATTCTGGGTCGCCCAATTATATAACGATGCGATTATTTATCATATTATTAGTAAGGATTTTATCAAGCTTTTAAAAATTGGTCATAGAATTGTGACGGATCAGTTCAGTATGGATTTTATCATGCTTTTGATAATTGATTTTTTTGAGAAATTTTCTGATGTCTTTAACATTCTCTCATTAAGCAATATAGGGAAAATTTGCTTGATGCGGAAAGAAATGAACTATTCTTAGCTATAATCATTCCTCAGAGACGTCGCTGGTTATGGGCAACGTTCTCAAACAATATTAAAAAAATAAATTTTTACTAATATAAAAGAATAAGTCGCTATATTATGTGTGGGATAGACCGTTTTCAATGCACCCATTTATCTTATGATGAGCTAATATCTCGACAATGTGTTTGCCAAAATTTTTGCCCGTTCACTTGTAATTGGTGATTTATTTACATTTCTTAGATGAGTTGATAGTTTAATATATATATTAGCATATATTTATGCCAATATATTTGGCAATATAACTAATTACTGGGACACATTTGCTCCAGGCTGCGCCATCTGGTTTGTAAGCTTGGAGTATGGATAAGCAGCCACCAGAAAAATTTAAATGATATCGCCTGGGGATTCTGAATGTCAATTTTATAAATGAATGCGTTTCGTAAATTTAGTATAGAAGTAAAATATTGTAGTTTCGCCGAAGATTGTAATATTTTTCAGACGATGACACTAAAGAGATAATAATGGGGGGAAAAATATGTGGTGGTAGTACACCCATTTTGAGGCCACAAATGTAATATTTATTGATTAGTATAATTTGTAGCGTTGCCATGAAATTACTGACCTACAAACATTTCAGAAACAGTTTTCCTAATAAGTCGTGAAGCGTGAAACTTATTTCATGCGTCACAAATTTTAAAGAGAGCAATACTTGAGTGCAATCCAATACCCAAAAAATCAGACCAGTTTTCTACTAGCCGGTGCAAATATTTAATAATAATGTTGTGAGAAAAAAATTAAAGAAATCTACCAAATATATTGTAATAACCTGCTTCTTTTGATCACTTGTATTTACTTAGCATAACATTCAGATAGTCTTTTTCAAATTTCAAATGCTGCTTTCCATGCTTCATGTAAGACTTCTAAATAGATAGATAGTAGTTTGAAATGTTATACAAATTTATTGCGTCACAAGCTTAAATTAGAGACTTAATCCTTTAGAGATTTCAAGCCTTTATTTTCTAATTCCATTTCTTCTTTCTTTCCCCAAATTAATTAAAAAATGCAAGCCAAAAAATAATTTGCAAATATTGGACAAGTGGATGACAGTTGCAAAGATTTGATTTATGTCAAATATAACCAACCGTGGAGCAATGGTTAGTACACGAGACTAACATGATCCCGAATTCAAGCCCCCATACAGCCACCTATCATTATTTGAGCGACGTTTACTTCGATGTGTGTGACAAACTATTGGAATAGTCAAGTAATCAACAGGTCTTGTTAATGCATCTCAAACTGTAACATTCGGAATTGTTGTTTAACTGTGGGTCCCATTGAGTGAGTCTAAAAATAGAATGCGTGTAATCTCACTGAATGAGAGAAGTTCTCCTACATCTAATTGATGGGATGCAAGGAAATTTGGTATTTTGTGTGTACAGTACAGGCCAGAATTAAGAGTTTGTTGGTAGATGAGCTGCACAAAGTAGATGATTCCCTACAAACACATATCAAAATCTTCCTGGTCGTCAATTCTGTTTTGGTCACCGTTTGCACCGGTTCACCCTGATTCGATCACAATCGTTCCCACTTGACATTGCCGAAAGTGAACCACTTTTCGTTACCGGACAACAACCGTTTCAGAAATTGCGATTCAGCAGCGATTCGAAGATGGAAATTCGTTCCATAAGGTGTTTCTGCGTTAACTCGTTTGGTATCCACACATCGAGCTTTCTTACTACATCCAGTCTTATTTAAGCGGTTCCAAATGGTTTTTTGTGCAATGTTTAGCTCACGGCCAATCGACACAGTGCTTACATGGTCGGATTTGACGATTTCCATTATTCTATAGACATTTGCGACAATTGGTCTTCTTGAGCTTGGTGCATTTTTGACGTTAAAATTATCGGAATGGAATGAATGAATGAAACTAAAATTATGCATATATGATTACTACAGTATCAGAACCACAACTCTTATTCACATTTTCAGCTGCCTAACTTGCGGTTTCGCCTTTGTGAAAGAAAATCTGTAAAATATCGCAGATTTTCTCGTTGCTGGTGTTCATCATGCGTTCAAACGACACTAAGTTAAGTGATCGCAAAAGCGTTTCTGCAGTTTTGTGAGCACGAAAAGTTATCATTCTAATGCCGTCTATCATAATCCGATCGCACTTATACAACAAAAGTACACATTACTAAACTCATCTATTGTAAAGATAGTGAACTTCTTTTTACTACGAATTATACAATGTGGCACACCAATTGTGCTACAATAAGAAACCTAAAAAATTTTTTTTTGTCATTGAATTTCATTAATTTTGTTTTATTGTATAGAAAATTCAACTTTCTTTTATATAACTAATTGGTTTTGGAGATGATAAATCGTAAATGACCTCCATGCTCATTCATGCATATGCGACACCTGTTCGGAGAATTATTCATTGCGGGATTGCCTTAATTATTGTTTTAATGGACTGTCTCGATTCAGTTTCCTTGGTTCCGTTTTGTATGCCTCTTGCTTGACATAACCCCATAAAAAAAGTTTGAAGACGTCAGGTCAGGTGAGCTTAGGGCCCAGCGGAAAGTGAATTTTCTGGATATTAATTTGTTTGGGAATTTTCGTTGGAGCTCTGCCATAACCGGTTTTTTTATGTCTGCAGTCGCTGCATCTTACTGGAGCCAAATGCAGTTAAAACGGATACGTCTTCGTCGCAATTCTGGGTAAAAAAACTCCTTCAACATTTTCAAATAACGGGTCTCATTGACAGTTGATAGAAGCACGATTCGTGCGCCACCCTGTATGTCATTTGATACGACAAAAATGCAAAAATGCAAGAAAGCTTTTCAGGAACTAAGTATTTTTGGCCAAATGTGTTTTGCGATTTTTTAGTCGATTGAGTGATGCCAGTCTTTCTGGCTGTCTAACGAGCTCTATAGGTTCCGTAAAGCTTTTGGTATAATATAATATTTTACTTGATTGTGGCTGGTGATAGTAAATTAACTACATCGACCTACCTCTTCTAGGTCATCCAATGCATATTGATATATTTTCCGAAATTGCAGTAACTTAACTGCAGTAGCTTAAATTTGTGTTCATTCTTTTTCAAATTTTGTCTAGCTCTAAAGGTAGAATTTGAAAAAAAAACAAAAATAATTGATTGTTAAAACATGCCTCTTCTGGTATCTCTCATACAAACGACCTATTTAGCACATCCATTCTTAGATTCAGATCTTTTATTCAGTTGCACAAAATGTAGCTAAGTTAGGAGCACGTTATGCATCTCTTAAATTCGTGTCCGAAAAAGAAAAGGTGCAGCAATGTCACGCCTCTTTTGCCGATTTTCCGAACTTCTATCGTCAGTAGCCTTGATTTTTGTCCATTACATTGTTTTATAGTGCTTGATAAATCTTGAGGAAAATCGATCCATCCTGGCTCCCTTCCAGATCATTTCCCCATACAAAGGCAGACCTGTCAATCTCGATGTCCCCTTTTTTGCAACTTGCAAACATTTGGTTATGGTTAGGTAATATGATGTGGCAAGTTTAGTAAAACATTGTTCAATACTTTGACATGGCCCTCAGAGAAATGAGTTATTCAGCTTAGTCTTATACCTCCATGAAAACATATATTTAATTGAAATTTTCCAACATTGCACATATGTATCTCAATGTATTAAAGTTATATTACACAATAATGTGTCTAACAACGCTGTTTCGCATAATATGTTGTAGGGTGTTTTATGTTCTTTACCTACTATACATCTGTTCATATATGTGCTTGTCCACTTGTTTTCAGTTATTGCCAAACATTAATTGTTGATTGATAAATTATCAATTGCTAATCGCATTGTCGATATCCTTTCACGACCATCTCATCTGCAATCTTGTTTGTATCCATCTTTAGGTAAAACCGTAAATCAATAGTCCGTTTAAGTTTCGGAATACTGTTTGTGTTCTATTCAACTAATAAACTACATTCAGTATTATTACATAATAGTTGTGTACGCATTGCTATGCTCCTGCGAACGTTGACTATTGTAGGGTATCGCGAGAGTAACAAAATCACCACGTATGAACCCAAAGAGAGACTTGAATTTCATCAAACCTTTTTTTTCCATACAAACAATCACGACAAATATTAGTTAATCAATTATATCTAATGATCTGGCTCAAGTTAATCTCTTTTTTTGGTACAGATAATTGTTTTCTGTCTAAAATGAGCTCTCGTACGTACATGGAAATTTGGGGTGCATGTGAGATATGTGACGTTATTATCTATCTGTTGGAATGACACAAATAGTTCAAAGTTGTACAAGTATTGAATTTTCCCCGGTTGCAGGACTTTAAGACTGCTTTAAATCTCTGGTCCACTCCTAAGCTACGTGGTCAAATCAAAACTTCGTAGGAGGGAGTAAAAGTGAAATGTTAAGTGCCGAATTCCAGAGTTTACCACATTAAAATTGTCGTTATAGGGAGAAAGTTTTATATAAAAAATATTATCAGATCTTGTTTAGAAGGCATAAAATGAAGGCATACAAATTAGACAGCAGGCAAAAGTCGGCCGGATCGAAGCTTATATTTTCTTCACCAAGGATTGCAACCTATTGTTGCAGGTAAAACGCCCTCCTTTCCTATCTAATGCTCCGACTTACTTCGTTTTCCTCGCGAAATATAAATTGAAATATATCTATGACCTCGATCACAATTAGAATGGTATCCATACAAATTATATGAACTGGGGTGGCTCTTTTCCTCAAGCAAAAATTTCCTTCGTTCGCTTCTATTGTTCTAATAGCCATCACTATTGAATGGATTGTATATTAAGTTTGTAATGCTATTTGCAACAAATAGATATACTCTTTGTTATAAAAATTATTAGCGATGCATGTCCGTCAATATTTTTTGTGGAAATCATGATAGAGGTAGCACAGCCTGTCCTAGAAGTTTGAGATTTGGCAACTAAGTATGTCACAGTAATACGCAGATTAAGATCGAATTTGGATAAAGCCGGCTCAGTACGAAATTACTCTGTACATAAGAATTGAACTCACTCCTAGAAGAATGGATATTTTCTAGGATTTGTTAACAAAATTTTATCATTTATTCCGAAATTTGCAGCAATATGGGGCATTAGTGTGTGGATACTGGAAAGAATCTTCCCGATTTATGTATATTTTTAGACTGCTCTAATTATGGTGTGATTATCAGAAAAATAAAGGTATTCTTTCTATTTTTCAATTAAAAACAATATACGATAACAATAACTACTAACTAACCATAGACCATAGACCTTAAACCATACTGACGGTTATAGGAAGAATACCTTAATTTTTCTGATAATCACACCATAATTAGAGTTATATAAAAAAGAACGAGCCATAACAATTCATATTCTTCTTAGTTGACATTCCTTCACCCAGCTTCCTTTTGCGTTGACGCAAAAGTGTAAGGAGTGTTTCAGAAAAAAATTACAAAAAAATGTATAACAAAATTATATCTTAACCGTGTTCTTCGCTTAAAAATAATAGAGAAACTCTTGACTTTTGATAAATCGATAAATTCGCATGTACTCGTATGATGCTCTAAGGAACGTGACTATGAAAGCAATTTTCATTAGAAAACTTAATTGAATAAATGCCTGACGTATGTCGAATTAATGTACATTGAAAAATAGATAAAAGTTTAGAATTATATGAGTTAAATTACGTAATTTGCATAGGTGTACCGGAAAGGATCAATTTCTATCAAATTTTAACTAGCATTATAACGTAAAACAATTGACAAAAATGTATGATATCGTAGAGTGCGATTTATAAATTACATTAACCTGCGATAAATCGCTCAATTTGTAAGGGAGATAACAGAAAAGGTGGAAAATTATGGGTCAAATCAGTCATTTGTGTGGGAGTTACAGTAAGAGGCTTGGTTACATATTCAATTTTTTTCTCAAATTTTATTAAACATTAACAATGAAAAAAAGGAAAGTAATTTGGGTTACGAAAGCCATTAATAGCAACCATATGTACGACAGTTATGGTATTAGTAGAAAGACGTCTAAAATGGATAATAAATGTGTAGTAAAAAATACTAGAAAACCCATAAAAACCGACTTGCATATTTCTTCACCCAAAAGTATAAGGGGTGCTCGAAAAAAAATTGGACGAAAATGTATAACAAAATTACATCTTACCAGCGTCCTTCTCTTAAAAATAATGGAGAAACTCTTGACTTTTAATAAATCGACCAATTCGGATATATTTCTCCAAAAGGTGCTTTAGTAATCTGTATCTCACGTTGAATAAATTCGACTATGTTAGCTCTAGAAAGTTAAGAATTCGAACACAAAAAAAAAAATAAATTAATTAGGCCATATTATAAGTGCTTGATTCAGACTTGGTGGAGCTCCCGTTAAGGATTGATACGCCATATTTTACAGTTTTTTTCGACAAAGGTGAAAATGCAAGCCAGGCGGCTGAAAAAAATGTGAATAGCGGTGACGACCCTGATACAGTAACATTCAATCACTCGCAATTTTGTTCAATTCCGCTATCGCAACTTTAATGTCAAAGATGCAACACGCTTTGGAAGGTCAAATGTTGAAAATGTTGATAGAGTAATGGAAATTGACAACTTCAAACATCATGTAATCACTGTTATAACTGCCCAGAGGCTAAAAATTGCACAAAACCATTTGTATTGACCTGGATACAATAAGAATATCGATGAAAAGGTGTCACACGAGTTAACGCAGAAAAATCTCGTGGACGGAATATGCGAATCGTTGCTGAATAGCAAAGTGGATGATGTCTGATGATGAAAAGTGGTTCGCTTTCTGCAGCGTAAAGGGGGAACGACCATAGTTGAGTCACGGCGTGCCGGTGCAGATGCTGCCAAACTAGTATTGGGGGTCAGGAAGGTTTGGTTGTGTGCTTGGCGTCGTTTGCAAGAAATCATCTACTAAAAGCTGCTCCTATACTGCCAAAGCCTTAATTTAGACATCAACTGTCGACAATTGGACCGCCTGATGGAAACGGCCAGCATTGTCCAGTAGAGTGGGGTTGTATCATAACGAAGTCAGACCACGCGCATGGATAGTGATGCGCCAGAAATTCTAAAAGCATGATTTAGAGGTTCTAATGCCTCCATGTCATAACATGTTTCACTCTAAAGCCAATGATTTTGCTGATGAAAAATATGCCTGAAAAGAAGCTTTTGAGAACCCACAGTTCCAGTTTCCTTTTTTTTTGCCAATAGAAACTAGTATTTCTATAATAGAAATATAATAAAATTACCTCCAAAATGTCAACAGGTTGTCGAACGAAACAGTGCATATGTCGCTTAAATCTTATTATTCTAAACATGCTAAATAAAATCTTTAATGTTGTTCAAAGACAATGGATTTCTTTTCATCACATCTTATATTAATCTGAGCATAGAGAGACTTTCGTCATGATTCCGTATAGGAAATATACACGGCAGTGAATAATATTGTATTAAAAACTGGGCTGTGGAATCGGGTTTGCATACTGGCGTTTCTATTAACATTTTTAATCTATTACTGCCATTTTCTAGTTTGAATCTGTATTTTGTTTTCAAATTAAAATGAAAACTGGAGAAGGGGATAATAGCCGTTATGGAGTGATTGTGAAAATTTTGCTACTGCGTACTTTACGATAAACTCTTGATTTTACATGAGGAATAATAGAGGAATTCTGAATAGTTTAAACAATGTGACTTTGTATCGTAATATACAGAAATGGGACTAATATGACCAGATTTTCCAATAATAACAATTTTTTTTTAGATTGATTGAATATTCTATAGAGTACAGCAACAGGTAACAAAAGGAGTAGGCGCTTGAAGTGACACCCTTTTCATGCTATTGCTAGTATAGAAATCAAGTTGCTAATGACAGCGCGCTCATTTTTTGCCAGGGGTTAGTTTGTTATATTATTCACAAGCGTACAGGAATATATCATTTTACATCGAAATTGAAAAAAAATTAATCAAGTGGAATTTATACTGCTTTGTAATTGGCCGGAAAATCGCAATCAGCGATTGTTCGTGAGCTACGTTATTTACATGTGAACAAAATGTCTGTATGTTGAACCATACATTTTACAATGATACTGGTAGCGCAAAAAACACCGTCGGGGTGAACTTCCAAAAACATTAACATCCCCAGAAATAGTTTGAAATATGAAGACCAGAATTCCACGTAATCCACAACAAGGCGCAACTAAAATGGTGAAAAATTGGAATGTGTCAACTCATAGTATGGACGCATATTAAAAGTGAACTACGATTGTAGACTTACATATAAAATACAAAAAGAGTAAGATTTAACAAACAGTTTGCCTGTCAGAAGCAAAGCTGTTGCAAAAACTTACATGTTGGTGAAGGGCCTTTTTAAGTACAACTTTTTTACGCGTTCATCAATATGTAAACAGTCAAAACAGTCACGTATTGTTAGAATGCAAATCAAAAGGCAATTCGGACCGGCGGATTGGCCTGTGAAAGCAAGCTTCCGCATTAGTAATGGTTTGGACCGCAGTAACTGCTCACCATTCGTTTTCATTGAACAAGGCACAGAGGCAAATCAACAAATCTACCATGGAAAAACTATGAACGACTTTGTTAACTTCAGCACGTAAAAATTTCATAGAAATTATTGGGTGTTTCGACAAAACTCGGCACCATCACATAAAGCCTGTAAAACTGTTTTTACAAGAAAATTTTCCCAGATTAATTTCTTCACAACAGTTGTCACTACATTCCCCGGTCTTAAACCCAATGCATTTTTTTTAGTCCATTCTAGAAGCCAAGGTATCAACTAAAAAATATGAGACGGTCAAAATCTTAAAGATTGTTCGTCATCGAGAACGCGACAAAATACAGCCAGGCCATATTCGTGCAGCCTGTGAACTTCCTGGACATGCTGATATCAGCATTAAAAGTGGATACATCAAAAAATAACATATTTTTCTTCAAACTTGAATTGTTTTTACAATACACAGAAATTCTTAAATAAAAGAAATCATGTACCGGGTTATTTATTTTTCGGTTTTATGTATAAAACACACATAAAGCTATGATCAGGATGATACTTTGCCTGCCATCATGTACGAAACACAATGTCATTTAAATGGCCGCATCTGGATTGGTTGGAGCAGTGAATCTTTAGAGGTAGTTTTCGACCACTTTTTCACACATTTCCTGCGGTATCTTGTCGTAACTTGACGAAGGTTGGTTTTCAAATGCATCAACGTTTGGGGATTACCCGGGTAAATACGGCCTTGGACGTAGCCCTACAAAAAGAGGTTTAACCGCCTCAAATTTCTAGATCTTGGTAGCTTCGGCAAAACGCAAAATTACGTTTTCTAGAAACTTCTCATGCAAAAAAGCCAAAACCGATCGTATCTTGTGGCTCGTGGCACCATCTGAAACCAAGTATCGCCCAGTTCGTAATCTTTAATTGTAGGCAAGCAGAAGTCGGATATGATACGGCCACAGCGCACTTTCACAAACAGAAGCGATATTTTCGGCAGTGCGTACATTGCGATGATGCAGGGGCCTGACCACATCTTTATTGCTTTCAATCTCTTCAAATTTCTTTGTAATCTTGCCAATAGGTCGATTATGACAACCATAATCTCCCCATAATGCTCAAAAATTCGTCACGTTTGAATCATCACTTTTGTTGCAAGTTTTAAATATTTTGACGCGTTCTTCAGTTGCTAAACGATCCATATTCGTAAATAGAAAATCTTTCACTAAATATAGGTAAATAACACTTCAGATGACAGGTATTTAACAGCTGACAGCCTTGCCAGACCAGCGGTTTTGAAACCACTAAATGGATACGCCAGTATATGCCTGTTTAGAATTTGAGTTTGTTATCGGAGTTAGAATCGGTGTAGAAATCGCAAATACTTTCGGTTTTGGCGTCGAAGTTAATAATTTTAAAATTGCGGAGTTGCAGCAAAAAGTTTGAAATTTTGGCAAACTCTACAGCAGCGACTAAAACACAAAATAGCAGCAGTTTTTATTTAATAGGGATGCAAAAGTGGGAATACCATTAAAGGCCATAGAGCAACAAAATAAATTTACAATTCATCGAAGCCTTCATCTTAGAAATTATAGATGAAATATCGAAATTGAGAGAATCTGACTAAATTGTTTGACTAAGTGCTAAGTAATAAATCGGTCATCTACAAGTTGGCTGTCAAATATTGCTACATTAGAAAATCTAACAACATTTAACATTTTCCTGGTTCACATGTTTTTTCTTTATTTGTTTAAAAAAAATATTGTATTGTTATTACGTCTTTTTAATGGCTTTTAAAAACAATTGAAATGAATTAAATTAAATAACCTCCATGCTCGGTGACGCGTGACCGACATTATTACAGCTTGAAGGGTTACTGAGGAAATTGACTTAAATATTGGGCGAAAGCGTTGTTTTAAATCATTCGAATATATGGGTTTTGTTTTGTAAATTTTTCGTTTGTAACAAGCACATAAATAAAATACAGGTGCACGCAGGTCACGCAGAATGGAAAGGAATTTTCCCTGGAAGGAACAAATGTTTTCCAATTATTTCAACCCTGCGCACGGGAGTCAGCTGGTAAAACAGACAGAAGGACATAGATCAATTGACTTAGAAAGTCGTGAAAAACATCATGATAAAAGATGGGCGTTGATTACTTTAAAAGGCTTCGTTGGCTTGTTAAAATGTTTACCTTGTAAAATGATGCATTCCTTCATTTCTTCTGGGTAAAAGTATAACAAGAGGGTAGATGCAAAGTTAAACGGACACCAAAATTTTGGCCAAACTAAAACCTTTTGTCGATATAATAGACTTTACAAGATCAGTGACTGTGGGAAAAATATTGGTAAGGTAAGGTGGGTGCATAAAAACCAAGTTCTCGAAGTTTCTGCCAAATCATTATAGTTGTGTATGGCCATTGTGTTGTCCTGATGGAACACAATTCGTCTCCTATTGGTTAAAGCTGGCCATTTCTGGCTAGTGCTTCCTTCAGCAAATCCAATTGTTGACAATCCTAATTAGTAGTGTGGCCGTAGCGGAGCAGCAATCACACCAAACATACACTAAAATTTTCCCGACCGTCAAACCTGGACTGGCTACCATTTGTGCTGGCTGGCTGGCTGGTGTCTGGTAATTAGACCATGACTGTTTTGGATTTTTTTGGATTTTGTTGCGATTCATCTGCGATTCGCAAATAGTTCAGTCTACGGGGTTCTTTTTGTATCGTGCTTTATTTAGGTAGTTCCAAATTGTTTTTGAGCAATATTTGGCTCCTGGGAAATAGTGCTTACAAAACGATCGAACTTCATAATTTCCATTATTATGTTGACATTTCCGAGAATTGATCTTCCAAAGCGATGTACATATTAGACATCAAAATTATCGGAACGGAATTTTCGAAGTTAAATTGCGCATGATTAGCTGTTACAGCATCAGTTCCACGAACACTGTTCACATTTTTAGTTTGCCAAGTTTGCATTTTCGCCTCCATCGAAGAAAAGCTGTAAAATTGTGTATCTTCTCTTTGCTTGCAAATTTTTGACGAGCTCTTAAACGATACTGAGTCAAGCAATCACAAAGCTGTCCTAGTAGCTCAAGTGAGTATGAAATCTAGCGTGAATCTATCCACCTTGTATAACGCACTGCCCTCTACTGGAAAAATAATGGATTTATTTTTACTATACCACATATGTTGAAAAAAGTCTAACTTTTGTTTTTTGCTTGGACTGTTCTTTGCATTCTAAACCAATTTTGCCATTTTGGGTACTACAAAAGAACATGCATGATGTCTTTTACTCATCGTGAAATAGGAAGGCGTGGCACAAGCACCTTCTTGTCATATGTAAAATGTCAATTTATTTAATTTTTGCGTTGTGAAATCTTTGTTTTTTGCTGTTAGTCAATAATCATTACTACAATTAGTACGGCTATTTACTGATATGTTTAAACTGGGGTGGTCCCATCGCATATTTATTTACTTTGCCTTATGTTGATTTTTGATATGGAATCAATGTTATTAGTATTAGAAAATCTCAGAAAATTGTAAAGTTGGATTTAGTCTTTGTCTATTGTTTCTCCTTTGTTAGACCCAGGTTACAGAGCGTATCAAAAATGGTCCCTTCGTTACATCGAATTCGATTATACTTATTTTCTAGTAAAAATCAGATTTTTTGGTAATGACGCCCATAATAATGAGGTTTTCTTAAAGGTGTATTAGTTAGGATGGTTCCATTCCTTATCTAATATTCAGTCATCTGCGCCAGAAACTTATATTGGCTGGAATCCATACTGCACACAACGATCTACTGATTTGTCACCAAGTAATTGAACTTGTCAGAATATTATTCAATTTTCTTGCAGTATCCATAATCACATTTGGGCCGCTTCATAAAATCACCATATGAATTGGGATATAAATAGAAAAATATTAAGTCAAACATATTTTGCTGATAATTGATTAAAGAATTGAAAGATGAACCATCACCTCATCCAACGTCCCTTCGCTGCGATGCAAGAAATATGAGGGGGACCAGAATGATCGTAATCAAAAAGTCGCTTCATTTCATTTCATTAAAGTAATAAGAATTAAGGCTCAATAATTTAATTTAATTTAATTTATTTATTCAGGATTGTAATTTTAAGCCTTAAGGCCGATTGGATTAAATTACAATATTACAACGTATCTTCACCATAATTCAATAACAAATGCATTATACAACTTCGCAATACTAATGTTATAAAAAAGTTTATGTATCTTAATAGCAGAAAAATACGATTTACAATATGACGGTCTACTTCATTTATTAGGATTTTTCACTATAAATGTTTCTCGTACTAAAATACAGAATTATAACTTTAATTGGAATTTAGGGCTACTTCCACAATATAATGCAAAGTTTAATAACAGATTAAATGGTAAAAATTAATAACTCCAAGTAATTTCTTTAGGATTTACTTAACTAAGTAATTGAGATGCTATACAAGTAATGGCTCAAAAAAAAAATAACAAGTTTAGCGATAATCATTTCCCCGTTCAGAATGAAAAGTACGATGGACAGCAAACTATTTGACGGCAATATCAAAGAAAAAAAGGGCTGTAGCGGATAATTATAGATGAGGAATATCATTGAAATACGCAAGAAGTCTCTCCTTGTAAGTGTTTTGGGAAGAAGAAAAAATTTTTAATGTGTTTGGAAGTGTGTTAAACTGCCTGGCTACTCTTACTTAAAAAGATCTACTCATATAATATTATGTGTTATGAATAACCAATTGATTAGTGCGAATTGATCGAGTGAATTTAAATAATTCTACAAGAAACAACGGTGATTGATTTTTGATAAAATTAAAAAACAAAAGCAATGAACGAATAACTACAAAATTACGAAATAACAATAACATAAACAATATTACAACTTTCCCCTGCTTATAGATCATACAGGGATCACTGATTTTTGCTAAGTCGGTTCATTTGTATGCGTGGTAACCTAAGAAGAGTGACAATTGAGTACATTTCCATTAGGAGAAGTATATTTACTAAATGCCTGCTGCTTGCTAAACCTTATGGAATTTACTGGAATTGAATGAAAGATAATTTGTGTGGGAGTTCCAAGAGATATCGTGGTTATCCTTTTTTATTTTTTTTTCGAATTTTAACGAGCTTGGTAGGGCAACGTAATAGACAAACATTTGAGTAATTTCGGTATTCAAACTAGGAATTACAGCGGAGATATGGTGTTTCGATTAATTGGCCAGTTTGCTTGGGAGTCCCCAGAAGAGAGGTGGATGTGTGTTCATTTTCAGAACTTACTTCACCAAACCCGTGATGTGTTCCCAATTTGGTTGTATTCGGTGTGACTACCTGAAAGATATACATCTAAAACAAATGGGTTACATCGGTCATTTACATTTGAGGTTTAAGAAGGGCCGCAGTTATTTGTTAAACATTTCTCAATTTTGCAGAGAATTATAAACTAATATAATGGGTTCGAAATTACGACAAAAATTTAGAATTTCGGAAAATCGGTCATTTTGGTTAAGAGGCCTCAGAAGGGGTAAGCTGTGTACTCCCCTTTCCTTTTTAGAACTACATTCATTCGTCTTCCAACTATGGCTATGATCAATTTTCATTTAGTCTGAGATAGTAAAAGTAACAAAATTAGAGAATGAATTGTGATAACAAATTTAATGAAGGGATTTTACACCATAATTTTGAATAAACAAATTATTTTTAAATGAATCTTTGAGCTGTGTTTCCGTATATCGTTGTTTTGTTTTTATTTTTTTGTCTTGCGAATTTAAACTCTGGAATCACTCTGTTGTTTTGAATTAAAATAAAAAAACTCGTTCAGAATTACTGGTCTTTAAATAAATTAGAAAATAATGACTCTTGATTATATTTTAGGTTAGTTTATGTCTCATAAAATGGCTATTTCAAAAATTAATTTACATATTCTCTAATATCAATTCCTGGTCTTTGGAAATGCACCATTTCTTTGTCTTGCCGATTTCAAATCCGGAAATCACTCTGTCGTCCTGAATTGAAATAAAATATTCGTTCATAATTACTAATCTTCTAATATAATTAGAAGATTATGACTTGTTCATATTTTAGGCTAGTTAACGTCTCATAAAATGGTTATTGCAAAAATTAATTTTGCATATTATTTAATAAAAATTATTGGTCTTTAGAAATGCAAGACTGAGATATTATCATTGAAAGTTTTGCGTAAAGTTTTGTCATGTAAATATATGTAAGAATCAGCTACATTCGGATATTTTTAGTGCTCAATGCAATTTTTGAAGATATTGAGATTTTCTATAGTTTTTAAACTATTTGGAAAATTAGGAATAGATCTACATATAAAACAGTGAAACATTTTCAGCAAAACTCATTTCAAATTACATAACTTAGTGTAAAGTGTGGTCAATAAGTTATGGTGATTTTGGTGCCAGATTTAAATTATGTAATCCCAATAAACATTGTATAGAGGTGGTGATAGATTGATAGAGATGATTGATATGATGACAGGGGCAGTAGCGGGGAATCCTCTATCCAATTTGATACCTCTCTCGTTGTATTTGTGGAATTGAAATGTTGGACTGTATTGTGAATTATCCAATAGCGATGATCTTTAGGAGGACCAATTTCACAGTTGGTTTCTACCAGAAAACTGAAAATTGAAACTTGTAATTTGGATCATATAATTTCACAGTCATGTGATTGTGCAGAAATTACAAGTGGCAATAAATAAAAGATGAGAATTAGAATTAGTGCCAATTCAAAGGAGGTTTATTCAGGCTACGAGTTGTGCTTGCCAGTTGATATCTAATTTGTAAGTGATTTTTTCTTATTACAAAACTTTCGGCAACAGTTAATTTTATATGTTACAATTCAGAATTCAGTTACATTTAGTACACATATTTTCACTCAATGGAGTTATGTAACACTTCAGGGGCAAAAATTTGGGTTCATTCACAATAATATTCTTACAAAAGTACATTTTAATGTACAAAAAAAAAAGATTAATTTTAATATAAATTCAATGGTTAATTCAAATATGTATATAATCTTAAAATTATGGCTAAAATATTGAAGTTTAGACTGACATAAATTTCATTTTTTTTTTTTCATTTGTACTACATTTGACTTAAATTCTTACTTGGCGTATAGAAACGTATGTCTTCAACAAGTTTCAATTAAGGGCAAAAGTAAATATAAGTAGAGAAGCACAGAGATGGATATGAATTATAAATTAGGCCAGGATTGCAGATCCACTTTTCATAGTGGCATGGGTGATGTACCGATTCATCGTTAGATAACTGGGTTTGTCGAAATCGTTTTTTTTTATATATAACCTATGTTTCCAATGGTAAATTGATTTTTGTTTTTTTTTTGATGCTACTTTATTTTAGTCTTACTACCAAGGCGGTTCCGCTTAAATTTACATAGATTACAGTTATTTCTTTCATTTATCAAATCCCATCCTACATTACTTTTACTTTGGGAATAAATGTTATAAATATAACAGATATTTTTCAAGTGTTTAGTCCTTATATGAGCATGTCTGTACTTACCAGACCAATTCAACCGAACTGTGACTCTTCCAAGCCATATTATTGCGGACGACGTACAGACCCATCGATAGTCAAATAAGCTTTCGTCTTATACATAATATTTCGATTTTGCTCGTTTTTCCAGTAATACAGTAATTTGCAATAATAAAGTTCATGGTTAAGATGATCTTTAAAAGATTTATGACGCATAATGTTAATTGTAAAGCTACAGAGCTTTTATTATTCCAAATTTGGTTGTGATCGATTGTGGGTAAGTTTTTCCGTAATGGACGGATTTCGCCCTCCTGTGGTCTATAAGGTACAGGGTGGCTCAATAGAACGTGCATATTTAAAAAATAGATTAAAAAATAAATACAAAAGGCATGGTTAAAATAAATCTAAGGAGTTGTAGAGTAATAAATGGAGTTTATTTTTTAAAGATAACATCATCTAAATGGTGACCCTCTCTACGACGGCACTCCTCTAACCGCAAACGAAAATTATTGAAAACTTTCTTCAGTAATACTGGTGTAATGGCTGTCATTTCACCACGGATATTCTCCTTGAGCTGGACGATGTTTCTTGGATTATTACTGTAGACTTTGTGTTTGAGGTATCCAAACAAAAAAAAGTCAAGAGGCGTCAAGTCTGGACTACGTGGGGGCCAAGGAATATCACCTATTTTCGAAATCAGTCTGCTAGGGAACATCTGCTTCACCACCGCCATGGAGTCATTTGATGTGTGACAGGTAGCTCCATCTTGTTGGAACCAAGTTCTGGAATTCACTATTCTAACTTTCTTTAACTTTCAATCTCTGGAGCCAAAAATCCGTCCAATATCTCAACATAGCGTTCCGTATTAACCGTGACGTTTTGGCCCCGCGCATTTTCGAAGAAAAAAGGACCAATTATTCCTCTGCCAGAGATTGCTGCCCATACTGTCACTTTAGGACAATACAATGGTTTCTGGTGTTTGATTTTGGGATTTTCACTGTTCCAGTAACGACAATTTTGACGGTTTACCAACCCATTCATAAGGAAATGACCCTCGTCAGAGAAAAGGATATCGTCAAAATTGGAAAATCGATTAAGCATTCCATTAGCAAATGCGAGCCTTGCTATGAAGTCAGACTCTTTCAATTCTTGTGTTAATTGCAGCTTATATGAATGCAATTTAAGATCCAATGTTAAAATTCGTTGCAAACTTCGTCGCGATAATTGTAAGACAGACTATCTCTTGCGAGTCGACATTTGTGGATTTCCTCGTACTGACTCCCAACATTATCTTCGGTCCTAGATGTTCCTGGGCGACCATTTGTTTGTGGTTTAAATGTTGAACCGGTCTCTTCAAAACGCTTTACCCATATTTTAATTAAATTAGCACTCGGAGCTTCACTAATTCGCCGTAGTCCATATTCAGCACAATATAGTCGCCTAGTAGCAATATATGAACGAGAGTTCTCGTAAAATGCACGCACGCAAAATGCGCGACGCTGTCCGTCGAAGTGATTGATAGCGACTAAAATTCCATGAGCCCGCCAACCCAACGACGTAGGCGCCCCCCCGTCCGCGCCTTTTCTACCCCGCAAAAAAAGATGATGCAATATGCACGTTCTATTGTGCCACTCTGTAGAAAACAATGTGCCCACCAATTTCCAGATAATATATGGCATTGTCGATGTATGGAGCTGATCTCTTCCCTAATTCTGCCATCCAGAATTATTATCGTATAGAACTATTCTCCCCGTAACTGCAGCATACTTGGTATAACTGTGATCAGATTTCTATCGTTTGCCTTACAAGAAGAAAGTCTTGTTCTATAACTTTGACTTTTTACCTCTTGGCAAAATTTTCAGTCTTAACCTACTTCCTGGATCATTCCATATCATCGATCTACCGCTTTTTCCGCCACCGCAAGTTCGCTCACCTTACAGCGTTCCCTCGTAATAAGCTTTACAACTGACTGAAGCGTTACCATACATTCAGCGTCCTTTCCATCAAACAATGCTATATTCCTCAACATAACAGGGCTTTCAGACAATTTGGTGACTTTTATAACCAAATATGGTTTTGTTTTCCTTATATTAGGAGATACCCATACTGGCTTATGAATATCTTTACATGGGAATCAGGTTCCGCTGATAATAATGCAGAGTTATCCATTTAGTAGTTTCATAACCGTTGGTCTGGCAAGGCTGTCAGCTGTTAAATACCTATCATATAAAGCATTATTTATTCAGTGAAAGGTTTGTTATTTACGAATATGGATAGGTCAACAAAAGAAGAACGCGTAAAAATAGTTAAAATTTACTACAGAAATGTTAGTTCAAACTTGTATACTTTTCGTGCATTACGGGGTGATTATGGTCGTCATAATCAAGCAATTGGCAGGATTATAAAGAAATTTAAAGAGACTGGAAGCATTACAAGTGTGGTCCAGCTTGTACATCATCGCAATGTACGCACTGTCGAAAATATCGCTTCTGTTAGCGAAAGTGTGGCAGATAAGTCGAATTTCAATTCAGAGTGCTATGGTTGTATGATAACCGACTTTTTTGATCTGCAATTAACGGTTATGAAGTGGGCAATATGTGGTTCAACAAGACGGTGGCACGAGCCACATGACACGACCGATTTTGGCTTTATTGCATGACAAGTTTCCAGAAGGCGTAATTAAACGTTGACGACGGTAGCCATTTTTTGTGAGTCTACATCAAAGACCGTGTTTACGCGGACAATCCCCACACGTTGGAGCATTTGAAGACCAACATAAGCTGAGATACCGGATGAAATGTGCGAAAAAGTAGTGGAAAACTATCTCAAAAGGACCCACTGCTGTAAGCAATCCAAAGTCAGTCATTTAAATGACGTTGTATTTCGTACATAATGGCATGAAACTGAAAAATGGATAAGCCGGCTTATAAAGCAACTCATTAAGATTTCCTTCAGCCGGCTGAAATTTGCCGTTTACTACTGTGATGGTCTTCTGAGCGAGCCCATAACAACAATTTAGTCTTCATAGCCTACAAAATTTAATCAGCTCACTTTTCTTTATACAGGGCGGCTCCCCATTACACTACAATAATAAATTCAAAGAACTTGTTTTAATCAATTTTTATTGTTTAGAAAATTCAATTTTATTTTAATAATTAATCGACCTAATTGCACCAGGCTTTTTTTATGAGGTCATGACATGTGA
>JAHXMU010015025.1:0-12198 GCA_019455685.1 Philornis downsi
ATTTCTTGGCAAATTCCACAAACAGCACAAAGAGTTCAACACATACTTAAATGTACGTACATTCGTACATAAGTAGAGAAGGATCCCTTAAGGCTTCTTAAGCTTTCGATGAAACATGATGAACAGTTTTGTGAAAAGTTAACCGAAAGAAAGCTACTGTGAATAGTTAAGTGATTTACAGATTGTTTGCCAAAGAGACAACAGCAAATTAAGTGAATTGTTTGTGTGGTTTGTAATATCAAGAAAATAGTTGCTAAGTTTTCCCTAACAAAGAACTTTTTATATGTAATCTACTAGTTAAATGTTTTATTACGAGATTTTGAATCAAGTTATTGGGATACCATAAGCAAGTCAAGAATGTTTAAGATTCGCGTATGCCATTCAGTGCCACTAAACCTTCCCTATGCAGCTGCATTCATGTATTTTATTGGCATTTCCTTTCATCTACAACCACAGTTTGAATGGGGACAATATTACTAGATTATGTATCAAAAGGACATCTCAACAATTTTCTTCTTGAAAAGTACATGAACACACAGATAGAGATTTAGAGAATGAAAATTGAA
This sequence comes from Philornis downsi, assembly GCA_019455685.1. Taxonomy (NCBI): domain Eukaryota; kingdom Metazoa; phylum Arthropoda; class Insecta; order Diptera; family Muscidae; genus Philornis; species Philornis downsi. The sequence continues at coordinate 567 of JAHXMU010015025.1, forward strand.
GAATCAACAAATTCTCATATGAATATGCAAAAGTATCCAATTCTAGTAGTTAAGTGTCGATGGAGAATCCTTTAAGTCAACAGAAATAACTTGAGCCACCCTCAATAGCAGAAAGAAAAACTTGAGAAAATTTAACTTAAATCGATTTGATGTCGTTAACATTCCCGTTTTGTTGTCGGTATCAGTAGTGTGAAAATGTAAATTTGTTTAAAAAGATAAGAATTCGTAATCTTCTACAGTATAGAGTGGCATAGTATAAGAGGACGATCCCAAAACTAGCTGATGTGGTGTATAGATGGTGCTAGTAGTTTGAAAACAACAATTATTTCGATGAAAAGTGGCAAGCTTATAAATTCTATGTTTTAAGTTTCAATTCCCCACATTGTTTAGTAGTTTTATTTGTGTCATCAAAAGTGAACAATTTCAGTGAATTTGTAAACATGCAAAAATTGGTCACTGTTATGTAATTCAATATTTCCATTTGAAAGATCTCAGTCTAATTGATATTAAAGGAAAAAAATGGCCACTTTTAAGTAATTAAATATTTCTATTTAAAAGGTCTCTGTCTAACCAATATTAAAGCTGAGCTAGATTTTACTTAGTAGGGAGTTTGTTCCTTCGTTTACAATTATAAAATATTGGATAGCAGAATTTCAACGAGGCCGTACGAGCTGCCAAGACGAACAGCGTACTGGTCGACCAATTGAGGTGTCCACGGCAGGCACGGTTAAAAAAACATCCACAAAATTGTATTAGATGATCGTCGGCTGAAGGTGTGAAGGCATGTGCCAGCTGAAATAGTAAACATTTCCAAAACTGTTATACATATACATCGTAAATTGACCGAAGATTTGAAGATGAGAAAGCTGTGCACTAGATGGATGCCGCGTTTGCTTTCAATCGAGTAAAAGTAGCGCCGTGAAAATGTTTCAGTAGAGTGTTTGGAGATGTTTCAGAGCAATAAAGCTGAATTTTTGTTTCGATTAATAAGATGAGATATGGATAAGGGTCCACTACTTCACATCTGAAACGAAGTATCAGCCAAAGCAGTGGATTGGAATAGGAAAATCGTGGCCAAAGAAGGCGAAGATGGTTCCATCTGCAGACAAGGTCATGGCGTCTGTTTTTTTTTGGGATTTTTATTGATTATCTTCAGAATGGGAAAACCAAATAGTATGCTAATCTATTGCATCGTTTATGTGATGATTTTGTATTATGGAAAAAGGCCGCATTTGGCGAAAAATGAAGTGTTGTTTCTTCAAGGCAATGCTCCAGTTTACATATTCACTATTGCGATAGCCAAAATTAATGAATTAAAGTTGGCATTGCTTCATCACCCACCTAATTCGCTAGATTTAGCTTTCTCGGACTATTTTCTATTTCTAAATTTGAAAAAATAATTTGCCAACAACGAAGTGGTGAACTCTGCGAGTGATGACTATTTTAAGGAGTTTGACAGTTCTTACTATAAACGGGTTATAGAAGCTATAGAATATAGCTGGAAAAAGTGTATCGAGGTAAAAGAAAATTATGTTGAAAAATAAAAAAAAACTTCCTAACTTTTTTTGTGTCTTTCTTAGGTCCTCTAGTTTTTGGACGGCCCTCGTAGCATAAGATTTCATTTCATTTGCTTATTTTTATTTCATTCTTATAGAACTGTCAATATAGCGAAAGGCAGAGCAGTGAAATGGGAGTGACAGAGGATATTGTGACACTGCTACAAGACAAATAAAATGCTGAGGCTAAAGTTAATAATATTTAAATGCGTCTCTGCCATCGCACTACCACGCACCAAGTACTGTTCTGAGAACTTTTGTTTGAATTGATTGTACACGTATTTTCCACTGATAATAATTTGAATTGACGCATTCGCACGTATTGACACATTGAAATGTCGCGAAAATGAATACAATTTTCTGTTGCAATCTGTGTGGATTTAAGCCAATTGTGTTGGGTGTTCAATGTAATTTGCATAAAATATGATAAGATAGTGAATGAAGAATGATGTTAATAAATGGCATAAGGATTGTCTATGACAGTTCAAGATTATATTGTTTGTTTGCCTGAACAAAGGATATATGGTGGTAAATTGTCAATGTTATTCGCGATTGAGCTGTAAATCTAATCTCGCTATTAGTACCCAGTTGCGGGGGCAGCCACACATAAACAACACGATTTATTGTAAAGTTCAATGAGCAACTAAACTGTTTTTGAGCCGTATCAATCAGAAATACCAATGCTGTTCTCTATTCTCTTTAATTATATTTCCACCGAAACATCGGTCGAAAAAATCTAAAATATAACAAGTAAAGACGTTTCGAAGTATTGGATGTTGGATATTACAGAAATTATTTCAGTTAAGAGCAACTAAACTGTTTCTGAACCCTATCAAGTCACTGTGTCTGTTTTTAAGTCGAACCATGAAAGTAGTACCAATGCTGTTTTCTATTCTCTTCAATTATATTTCTACCGAAACATCGATCGAAAAAATCTAAAATATAACAAGTAAAGACGTTTTGAAGTATTGGATATTTGACATTATAGAAATTAATTCAAACCAGTTAAGAGCAACTAAACTGTCTCTGAACCGTATCAAGTCACTGTGTCTGTTTTTATGTCGAACCATGAAAAGTAAATAAATGCTGTTCTCTATGGCACTTAAATTTCCACCGAAATATTGGTCGACGAAATGGAAAATAGAACAAGTAAGGACGTTTTGAAGTATTGGATATTATAGAAATTATTTCAAACCAGTCAAGAACAACTAAACTGTTTCTGAACCGTATCAAACCACTGTGTCTGTCTGCGAGTAGAACGATGAAAACTATATCAATGCTGTTGTCTACGGCATTTAAATTTCCACCGAAATATCAGTCGATAAAATAGAAAAAAGAACAAGTGAAGACGTTTTGAAGTAGTGGATATTATAGAAATTATTTCAAACCAGTTAAGAGCAACTAAACTATTTCTAAACCGCATCAAGCCACTGTGTCTGTCTACGAGTAGAACGATGAAAACTATATCAATGTGGTTGTCTGCGGCACCTAAATTTCCACCGAAATATCAGTCGACAAAATCGAAAATGGGACAAAAAAAGAAATATGGAATACTGGATATTACAAAAATTATTTTAAACCAGTTGAGTGCAACTCAACTATTTCCGAACCGTATCAAGCCATTGTGTCTGTCTGCAAATAGAACGCTGAAAACTGTACCAACGCTGTTGTCTACGGCAATTACATTTCCACCGAAATATTGGTCGATAAAATCGAAAATGGGACAAAAATAGGAATATGGAATATTAGATATTACAGAAATTATTTTAAACTAGTTAGGAGCAACTAAACCGTTTCTGAATCTTATCTGTCTGTGAGTAGACCGACGAAAAGCAATAACATTTCTATCGAAACATCAGTCGACAAAATCAAAAATGGAACAGGTAAAGACATTAAAGTCGTGGGATATTCGATGTTATAGACATTATTTCAAACTAGTTAAATAAAACCTTTGTTTGTCTGCGATTTAAAATTGAATTTTGAACAGCTAAGTTATGGTGACTTTTGAACTGGTAGCAGTTTTCCTATGTTGGTTCCAGTCAATGGTATATCATGTTGCAAATACAAGAGTCGTCATTCGAAGTGATACTACAATTTCGTAACTTTTGATTGTTTTTAATTTGAAAACTCCAGTATATAATAAAAACATTTCACATTTTAAGAAAAATATATCATAGTTCAATGTAGCCACCTTTAGAGTAAATAATATAGTCGATTAGCCACAGGCTGAATGTGGTCTGATGCCATTTTGTTCCATTTAAGACGAAGAGCAATTTTACAGGCTTTGAACATATAATTTTTAGTTGATACTTTAGACTCCAGAATGGACTATAGGGAAAAATCCATTGGGTTTGAAACGGTTTGTACCAAATTGTTTACGTGCCCAAGATAACAAACAATCGTTTAAGTACTGATTTACCTTTACGCCTTCTTCAATGAAAATGAAAAAATCGTAAATATCCTTTGGCAGTTACCGGTGCCCAACCCAACCCTAATGCAGGCGCTTGCTTTTGCAAAGTGATTCGCTGCTCTAAACTGTCTTTTTATTTTACACTCTAAACCTCTACGATCACATTGTTGTTTTACATATTGCTGAATATTTTGGGTCAGAAAAAAAAAACAAATTTCTCTATGCCCCACCCTCCAAACGTGCAAGTATTTTAACGCCTTTGCTTTTGCTGAGCGAACTGTCTTTTGTGCAAATGATAAATTTTGGACTTTTTGTATTTTGTAGGGCTTCATTCGTAGTTCATTTTCATTCTGCTATAAGTGAATATCGTACGTTAAAATTTTTCGCTAATTTAATTGCGTTTTGTCGTGGATTACGAAAGAGTTCTAGTTTTCATCTTTCTTATCACTTCTAGCAGTATTGCAGTTTTCGGATGACCACTTCCATGATCGCCTTGATGTCACCAATATCATTGTAATATGCATTTGCTCAATACATAAACATTTTGGTCACATGTAAATTTCGTAGCTTATAAAAAGTGACTGCTTGCGATTTTCTATCCAAGTACAAAGCAATAATGCTGTTGCGTTTGAATTCCATTTCGATAACTTTTTTTTAAGTATGACGTAAAACGATACGCTTTCGTGGGCTTGTACAAGTTAATTCATTATTTTACTTTTATAGTAAAAAATATAACTTGAGGTTTTCACACCTCTCTTTATTGAGTTACTAATGATGACTGACTTTTACAAAGTTTGTTCTTATGAAGTAACTTATGCTATTCCCTTAATTGTCCACGCAGCATGTTCCCACATTCGCTCCAGACATAGCGTCAGCAACAATGTTATTTTTCGTTGTTTCCGCTCCCATGATGCAATATGACCCTTTTGACTGTTTTACACGTGTAGGCATTTGGTTTTAATGTAAAACAATATGTGGCCATAACTCCTCCCCCTTTAAGTTCAAACGTCCTCGTTTGATCACTGATAAAGGATTTGGTCCAGTTGTTCGGGTTGTAGAGATCTCGGTTCTTCATGAGCAGAGTTTTCTGTTTTATCTTTGATTGTCGTCTTCGTGGAGGATTTTAATTTTGTACGTTTTTCCATGAGAATCTTAACTACCCCGCAAAGTATAATAAGCATTAACAAAGATCCGAAACTCAGATTGGTAACAAGGTTTATTTCGTTCTCATCATCTATATTATTTATGAGCACTGTATTGTTGTATTGGAGTTCCTTGCTCATTTGTAATGACAGCACTTCGTCTATTCTGGCTTCTCGGTTGGTATGTTGTAATAGAGCTGGTATTGGATTAAAAGTAGATATTTCATGGTAGTCATACTTCCTTCCTTCAATAGTTATTGACGAGTTATGATAGGAATGTGCCTTCTAGGTTCATTGTTTCGTTATCGATCATGATATCGCCTCTGAATTGGTTGATAAATATTAGTCCTGGAGCGAATTCGTCTACGGATTGAATGTGTTGATTGTTGATGGTGGTACAATTTGCCCTTTGGCTTCGTAATAATTTAGGAATACATACAGTGTTACTTAAATCTATTACATCATTGATTTTACATAATGAGACATCATTTAAAGTTTTACAATTGCTTTTTATTCCGAATAGTTTTTCTTTGCATTTTAATAATTTTTCATGTGTTACTTTAATAGCTAAATTTCCTTTTTTAACTGGTTTTACAAGTAATTTCTCGCACTTATCTTCTTCAGATAGTGGAAAGCTTAAAATATATAGTATTGTTTTATTGTTCCTGGCAATTTTAACTTTTGAGAATTCCAAGGCCTCGTCTATATTGACGAATGGTATATCATTTCTAGTTAATATTTTATCTATGGTATTAATTTCTTCATTATTCAAAATGTGGGCATTGACTACATTTGCCTTTGCCCAATGTATAGCATATTCTACATTTCTAAGTTCTTCTTCCAATACGTCAAGTTTGAATTTATAATTTAAAAATAATTCGCTTTCAATTTGACCGTTATTTTTTACTAATTTTACGATTTGATTTGTTGCAGTTCTAATCTCTTCAATTTTTTCACTAGTTAATTTATTTATCACAACTTGATCATTTTTATTTTTTAAAATTTTATTCATTGTGTCCTTTAAGATTTGAAAATCGTCATGGTCTGGATTACCGGCTATCCATTTCCATGCGGTTCCTATACCATTGATAGACCTTGGATTTCTGTTTTTTATTTCCAGTCTGTGCAAATTGTTCTTTATTACAGATATTTCTTGGGAAAGGTATGGGAATAGGATGTGCGTTCTATTGATGTGTTGTGCTATGTGCTCCTCTATTAGTTCTAGAACCTCGCCATACTTTGAGATTTCGATCACGTGTATTATTCTAAATGTTCCTGTTTGTAAGCTCGCGGCACCTGTATTAACAGCTACAATATTGGAGTGGGTGTAGTCAAATATTTGAACTTCCGCTGAACAGATCACCATCAGGGTCCTAAAAATAAATTCAATTTCTTATTTGACTTTTATGAATAGTCCTGTTTAAATTAGTTAAAACTGTACTGCTCTTATTTTCCTTTACTATTTCTGATTTGTATTTAGGAGTTAATTTTGTTCCATACCTCTTATTAATCTTGACATATATTATGTCCCCGGGACTATATGATTTATATGGTTGCTTATTTTTATTATGCGATTCTAAATCTTTTCTTTGTTTTTCCTGAAGTTTCAGAATGTTATCCTGTCTGGCTTTTTCATACAATTCTGGATCAACACTTACCCTTCTTCCAAAGAATACTTCCAACGGTCTTTTCCCAGTAGTAGAGTGTATAGAGTAATTATATTTGTATACTGATCTATCTAACAATTGCTCAAAAGAATTATGGATATTATCGGATTTTAGGCATCTCATTATTTCAGTCAGAGTTGAGTGGAACCTCTCGACTTGGCCATTAGATGTACTATGGTGAGGTGGTGTTCTATAGATTTTTATTCCTAACTGGTCATTTAGCATAAAGGTTATCGTGTGAGAGTTTAATGATTTCTCGTTGTCTAATACAATCATCTCAGGTACTCCGAATGCAAATATCAATTGTCTTAAGGGTTCTTTCAAATCTTCTATTGCTCGCGAGTTAACTATTCTGACCTGTGCATATTTCGAAAATTTGTCAATTCCCGTTAGGACATATTTCTTTTCTATCAAATAGATATCAACGTGGAGTATTTGGCCTGGAAATTGCGGAATTGGAGTTTCCTTTATTTCCGGGTTTAAGGGATGCCTTTCATATTTATTTTGTTTGCATGTAATGCATTGCTTTATTATCTGATTTAATTTAAAAGACATTCTAGGGAAATATACTTTTTCGAGTAGCTGAATTTTATTTTCCTTAGCATTTCTATGTGCTCTTCTATGCTCAGATAGAATTAGCTCTTCCTGTTCTGTTTCCGAACTGACATCTATGACTTTGGTTTGCGTAAATTTCATTCTACAATTCCTAAAATGATCTGCGTAGAAGTTTTGTATCTTTCCCATTATGTGTTCTGATGTGAATACCCCATTACAGACTGCTGGATTTACGTGTCTCTTTAATAATTCTAACAAACTTTCTTCCGTATAGTTCTGTTTTGTTATTATGTGCCTATGATTTGTAGGGAATGGTATTTCAAATTTATATGAGTCTTCTTCTCCCTCTAAGATCCAAAGTTGGTTTTTAAAAACATTGACAGGAGCTTCTGTTGCGGGAACCAAGTCTTCTCCGGAACTGTCATCACTGTGAACTGTACCCGTCATGGAATTTATTTGCTGGTTTCTTTCTGCAGGTGCCCTTGACAATGCATCGGCAACTATGTTGCTTTTTCCGGGTTTGTAAATCAACTCGTAATCGTATTCCTCCAATTTATCCTTCCACCGTTTCAACTTCCAATTATTGTTTCTGTTACTAACGGCGAAAGTCAGCGGTTGGTGGTCCGTGAATATTTTTACTTTTGCCGTCCCGTAGAGAAACTTTTTAAATGATTCGAGGGCCCACACGATTGCGAGCATTTCTCGTTCATTGGTTGCGTAATGTTCTTCATTTTTCTTTAATGTTCTTTAAATGAATGCCAGTGGTTTACCATCTTGTTCTAGCACTGCACCAAGTGCATAATTCGACGCGTCAGTAGTCAGGTGGAACTCTCTGCTAAAATCCGGATATCTTAGGAGTAACTCTTTGGATACTAATGAATTAATTATCTTACGAAACGCTTTAATAGCTTCTTCGTCTAACGTTATCTCTTTTCTTGCAGATAAGTGTTTGGGCAACCGCCCATCCTCCCCTCTTAAAAGTTTTGTCAGAGGTTTCGCTATTTTAGCGTAATCCTTGACAAAACGGCGATAGTATCCGGACGTTCCCAGAAATGATCGTAGGTCTCTCAGAGTCCTAGGTATTGGAGATTGTGCAATTGTATCTACTTTCTTTGGGTTGGATTTTATTCCTTCTGTTGACACTGTGAATCCCAAAAACTCTACTTCGTCTTTAAAAAATTCACATTTGTCTAGTTGTATCTTCATATTCGCGTTATTAAGTGTTTCGAAGATAATCTCCAAATTTTTCGCATGGGATATTTCGTCTTTTCCAAAAATTATGATGTCGTCTATGTAGACGAAACAAATTTTTCCCACGTATTCTCTAAGTATATCGTCTATAGCCCTTTGAAAAATGGCTGGGGCGTTTTTCAGCCCAAACGGTAATCTCACAAATTCATATTTGCCATTGTTTATGGCAAATGCGGTTTTCTCAATATCGGATTCCTTTAATGGGATTTGATGGAATCCGCTTTTCAAGTCCAAGACTGAGAAAAACTTGTTATCGTTGAGCTGCATAAGAACATAGTTTATATCTGGTAGTGGATATCGATCTGGAATTGTCATCTTATTCAGTTTCCTATAATCTACTACCATTCTGAATTTTTTTCTCCCGATGCGTCAGGTTTTTTTGTAACTACCCATACAGGTGAGCAGTATGGAGATCTGGATGGTCTGATTATACCGTCTTCCAACAATTTTTCTACTTGCCTTTCTACCTCCTCTTTCATTGACATGGGATACGATAAATAATTTGAGTATACCGGTGTATCTTCTTTTGTTCTAATTTCGCCTATGACCTTAGTGGTATATATTAGCTTCTCGTCGGGTGCTAGGAATAGGTTTGCATATTTTTTCGTTAGGAATTTTAAAATTAGTTTCTGTTTCTCCGTCATATGTTCATTTCTGACGACTATGTTATGCACGTTATGGGCTTCGAATTGTTTTAATTTTACTCGGGTTTTATCGTTTAGAGTCATGACGTTATCTTTCGTGTTTATTATGGCTTTCAAATCCTTCAAGGTATCATTTCCAAGAATTGCATGAAACGATTTTAGTGACGGGAAAATAAAAAATTTTATAGGGGATTCTGGCATTCCAAAAAGGATTGCTTTAGTGTGGTGGGTAATTTTTACATCACCTGCAACTGAATTTGCGTAAAAAATGTGTTCATTTGGTAAAGGGTTTTGAGCTAAAGATGGCCGAACATAATTTTTATTCGACCCTGTGTCTATTAATATTTTTATCACCTCTCCATTACTTATTCTGCACTCAATGTATGGTAATGAAGAGTTTTTTAACTTAAAAAATTAATTTCCGATATGTCAACACACTCAGGTTCTCCATTTTCCGATATAGTGAAAAATTCTTCCTGTTTATTCAACATTTCTAGGTAATCCTCAAATGGTATTTCGTCATCGGGATTCTCCTGTATATTGTCCACGTCTTGATGTTCTACTTCAGTTGTTGGTCGCTGGGGCTCGGTGCCAATGTGGAAGTTTCTCTGTAGTTTCTTTGGACCTGGGTATTGTGAAGGATCAGAGCTTTGTCCTTTGCCCAAATGTTGATTAAACTGTGGCTTATTAATGTAATTCACGGCTCTGCTTCTAATAGACTGATCGATGTCCATAGGTTCAGGCCTTGGTAAAGGCTTAGGACCCATGGGCCTAGGTGGAGGATGCTGCTGGTATTGTGGTTGTTGCGGATGTGCATGTTGTAATGGATAAAACTGCTGGGGATATTGATATTGTCGTAGAGTATAAGGGTATGGCGGTGCAGTATGCTGTATAATTTTCTGTGGATTTTGTGGAAATCTAGATATGTTTGCCAATTGTGGATAAAATTGTCCTTGTTTTAAGCCGTATGTGGAGAATTAGTTTTGTCATCAAATCATCGTGGTGGTATTGTAGGTGAATTTTTTCGTTGAGCATAGTTAGCCCTGAAGTTTTGGTTTTGCATCTTTAAACATAATTGTAGAGCTTCAGGTAGAGATTTTGGGTTTGCAACTCCTAAAAGGTCTGGAAGGTTTCCATTAAGGCCCCTGACGAATGTGTCCAAGGCTTTGTCCCGATATGTTTTAGTCAGAACCTCTAAGGCCTCTTGACCAATGTCCATACAAGATATATTATTCAGTAAAAGTGATAAGTGGGTGTAGACCGACTGATAGTATTTATTGATATTTTTCTGTCCCTGCACCATGGACGACATTTGGTACTCTAAAGTACCCAAGTCTCTTCTGTCGGCATAGTGCATTGTGAGACATTTGGAAATGGCCTCCCAATTTAGGGGAGTATTATATGATTCAAGTGCCGAGCAGGCACCACCAATTATTTTATTCCTTACTACATTCAAAATGGCGAAGTATTTCGCGGTACCTTTTTGCGACTCGTAGAGTTTTAAGATCCTCTCAACACTCTTCCTAAAAGAACTGTACTCGGAAGAATTACCCGAGAATTCTCTTATACTCTTTACGATATCAGGTACTTTTTCCAGGTCTGCTAGGTTGCCCCTTTCTTCATCGAAAATTTCTTGATCTGATAATGTGTTCTGATTACTATCCGTTGTGGACCTCATAAACCTGTCAAATTCCTGACTGCACACTCTTCTAATGAGTGCTGTAATCATTTCTTCCGTTTGAGGAGGGATTGGATTAGGATTAGGGATTGAATTAGGATTAGGGATAGGATTTGGAACAGCGTTTTGATTAATATTTTGCAAGACCGGAGGCCTGATTAAATTATTTGGATTCGACATCTTTATACATATATATTTTTACGTTTTTATGTTTTTCGAATTACCAGTTAAATATAAGGAATTTTTAACTTGCATTAGAATTTCCATCCTTTGTCTCATTATTGCGATTTTTAATTATTTTACTTTTAAATCTGTTGATTAATTATCAACATGTACTTTCCTTCAATTATTTAGTTTAAATTTTTGTTTTTGATTTTTGTATTCTTTAATTAATTATATCTTATTTTATTTTTCAATAATTTTTTTAATGTTTCTTTCCACTTAGGATTTTAGACTTAAATTTAGTTATTTTTTTTTTTTTCAATAATTCTTTAATTTTTCTTTCCACTAAGGATTTTGCACTTAAATCTATATTTCTTCTTATTTTTCAATATTCTTTTAATTTTCTTTCCACTTAGGATTTTTGCACTTAAATTTATATTTTTTCTTATTTTTCAATATTCTTTTAATTTTCTTTTAATTTAATTCTCTAATTTTTCTTTTCACTTAACTACTCTTAATCTAAATTCTTAGCTGCCGTCCGGTGATTGGGATTGTTCCTTTTTCCAA
>JAHXMU010015033.1:0-11304 GCA_019455685.1 Philornis downsi
ATTATAGAGGGTTTTTTTAGATTTTGTTATCTGCAATGTTTTTTTTTGGGTTTGCTTCAGCATTTATGTCCGTCTAAAACGTGTAGATAGCGTTATCAAGAGTTCTCCCCTTAAAGAGGATAGAGAGGGTTGACGCTAAAATTTAAGTTTAACAAGATGTTGAACAATATTCTGTTTTGTATGTAAACGGTTAAATTTTTTTATGTATTACTTATTTGATTCACTTACATTAATTAACTTTTCCAGTTTTCTTTCCAAATATCTGAACAATATTTATTGTCCAAAACATCGCATAGGGCCCACATAATATTCTTTGTACACCGGCTAATCTTTTGTCAAGAACCCAGCAACTATCACAGAAAAGAGTTAACAATAACCTGACTTTTGATGGAATTGACTTGAGTTTTTCGGTTTTAGTTTAGTCGGAAGGCATCATTCGAAAATGTGTTGATAGGTTCGCATGACAAACTCGTAGTTTTAATCTGCTTTATGAATGTGGTATCGAAATTGACTCGTCTTTATCAATTCTTCAAGGGCCTTTATGTGATTGAGTTTTTGAAGAAAATTTATAATATGTCCTTCGGAACTAATAAGGGGCAAGACATATTAATGCCAAATAATGGTGTAAAATGATACGAATTATTTAGCAAGATATACACAGTTATATATCTATCTATCTCTCTCCTACTTCCTCTCTCGCTCTCTCTCTCTCTCTCTCTCTCTCTCTCTCAATCTCTGTCTCCCTCTTCCTTCTCTCTCCCACACTTAAATAACGATTTTTAGTTACCATTTGTTTCACCTTTTCGGAGTTAACTTTAATTGGAGACGTTGAGGGCAGACCAGAACGAGGCAAATCTTCCACCGCCTCTCGACCGTTTTTGAATATACCATATACACTGTCGGCCAGAGTCTATGGTGACGGCGAAGGTGGCCCCTTCACCTAATATATAATACTAATTGAAGATTCAAACCCCCATAAGCCGAAACTGAAATATAAAAACACTTCAGATCCATTCGTAATTTTGTTTTGCCAGAGAGTAATGAAACAACTGATACGAAGAATCCTCTCTTTTGTATGCACGTGTTTTTCGATAAAATCAATTTATTGTAAGCTCTCTGTAACATTTTAAGTTTTTCGGCACACGAAACTCTAATTGCAATACAAAGCTTGAGAACATTTCTTGTCTGTTATATGTAAACACTATAAAAATAGCACAATAAACTTGAGATGAACTGACGAAATCGAGCACTTTAAACAGACTAAATGACAGATCGCTCTCCAATTATCTGTCAGTATAGAGGACAATTGCGCCAACTTAGAATCAAAAAGAATTTGGACAATTCCTTTAAGCGGGCTTTGTAAATGTCCAATTACCGGTACTTTTTTCTGGCAGAATGTATTAACAGGATAACGTGAACGCAGTGAGAGAATCGCAGCATCATATGCATGAGAAGTGATATTGGAAGACTAAATTTGCAAAAACTGAAAGATCTGCACTTTCATCTCTTATACAGTGACTACATAATGGAACAAAGCTCCTATGAAAAGGCAGCGGTAACATAAATTTCCACTGGCAGCAATAAATTTAACACGTTATTGTCATAACAGGTATGTTGTTATCTTGTGCTGACTTGGCGATAGCTCGAATAGCCTCTAAAGGTCTCACAAAGTAATGAAGATGGTCTCTAAAGGTCTCACAAAGTAATGAAGATGGGATTTTCAGATAGCTACGACATAATTGCATAAAATTCACTATAAAATATAGGATTATTCAATTCTCGGTTTCAAATAAAGCTAAATAAAACACACATGAAGCCATGATGTTGATGGAACTTGTATTTCATTATAATGCTTGAACCTTGCCTTTATGTATGAAATACAACGTCATTTCTAATCGTTTTGAGATAGTTTTCGAAAAACTGCGGTTCAACGACACCACCCGACCATAATGCGTGCCAAACAATCACTTTTTCCGGTTGTAATGGCTTTTCCACATTCACTTCCGGGTTCTCCGAGCCCCATATGCGACAATTTTGCTTGTTGACGTAACCACTAAGTGAGAAATGAGCTTTGTCGCTGAAGAAAATTTAGTTTGACTGAAAGCTCACGTTTGAAACACCACTTTTATAGTAAGTTTTATCTATTTTTGCGCATTCTTCGATTGTTAAACAATCCATATTTGTAAATGGGAAATTTTTCTCTATACAAATAACACTTCAGATGACAGGTCTTTAACAAATGACAACTTTAACAGACCGCGATTTTGGAACCACTAAATGGATAACTTTATACAAAAAGACAAGAGTTAGGTATACTAATAGCATCATTTTGAAATTATTTAAAATAAATTTCATTTAATTAGAATATAATTGGATCCAAGCAATTATTTTCGAAATAAACATTTTCGTATGCAATGAAAAAGTTATTCACTGAGAAGCACTTCAATGCTATTCTGTATGTAAATGTATAGAGCCCTTTGCGGGCTAATCTTAGGTGATGAGACATTTAGAGACATTATGTCTTAACTGTCCGTAGTTGTTTTTAGATCAACTCAATAATTTTGCTGGATGTTCGTTTTATCCTTACCATATCTGTTTTGTCTTATAAGAGTACGAACTTCGAAAAATGGATTTTGGTCTCGCGTCTACGCTGTAACAGGAATGAAGATTCCCAACTAAATGCATTTTGAATCGATCTTTAGTTGTGTGAATAATGCCACGATTTTCGTCTAATCCTAAATGCTCTAAATGCTCGCTCATATAGTGCATTGTGCATCGGCTCTAGAAAAATAATTATAAAAAAGGTTAAATATACTCTTAGCTCAAAAATATTCAGTCAGAAGACGCTACATCAAAATTCCCCAGTACAGTGATAATAACTTTCAATTTATAGTATTACCGTCACAACAAATTTGGAAAAAAAAATATAGTTTACATTTCGCATATCTTAAGGCGAAAAGTGCCTATATGAATATCTCACACTCAGAGAGACGTCTGAGTCTTAACGGCAGAAATGCAAACGAGTGTCAGAAAACTGCATCCCAAAACAAAAAAGATGACAGTGCTTTCCTAACCGCGAAAAATAGTGTCAATGTGAATTCCCCCTCAGCTCACTTCTCTCCAAACAATGATGACAGTTTGGCAAGTGGACAAAATATGTTGCCGCCTAAAAGTATGCCCGTAAGTACTTCGTATTCCCATGCTCCAGAAACAATCAGTTCGCCCAACTTAAAATTTCACCTAAAAGTATACCCGATATTTCAACTACCATTCGTGCAAACGGTGATATAGTGGCAACTCTCGCGAATGCTACTCAACCGGTAATATCGACCTCGAATTGCGCTATACCGAAACAAAAACATCAAAATGAAACGGTTCAAAGTGGGATAGACGTTTACTTTTCCATTCTGAAAAGAAAATTGAGCCCAAAGTCTAGCCAAAAACTTCCAAACTTTAAGTATTCCAGAACCATCCCTCCCTCACAGGTTGACCCAAGAGGTCAAAATTACTACCACAGAAGACGAAATTTTGCAATCACAACCTAAGAAAACACGAAAACCTCCACCAATATTCCTAAGGGAAGCTATCTCTAACAATCTGATAAACAGATTATCTCATTTAGTTGGTAAAGGGAAGGTGCTGGAGAAAAAAGTTCAAACATATACAGAAGAAAAATATCGTAAAGTTTCCAAGTTTTTTGACCAGGAACGTAAGAATTACTATACTTACCAACTCAAAAGCTCTAAGGGACTAATAGTTGTAATCAAGGGCATTGGAGGCGAGGGTTACGAAGTGAAATCCATTCACAATATACTCAACAAGTTCAAGGCTCCTCAGCCCATGTTTAAGGTGGAAATAGCGTTTGACTATGCCCACATGAAAGGAAAAAATGAACCCCACCCAATTTACAATCTCAGATATCTGCTTCATCGCAGAGTATCAGTGGAGGAACCGTTATCGCGCAAAGACCCTCCCCAATTCTTAGAATGCCAGGAGTTTGGATATACTAAAGCTTACTGCAAATTACCATCCGTATGTGTGATATGCGGAAGTATTCATAAAACTGCAGACTGCAAGTTACCAAAAACAGATCCCAGTCTGAAGAAGTGTGGAAACTGTGGAGGAAACCATACAGCTAATTATAGAGGTTGCCCCGTGTACATAGAACTGAGGAGGAAACTCTCTCAAAGAAGGCAGGAAACTTCTCAGTTTCAAGTGCCAGAGTTTGGGTGTATCCCAAATCCAGTTCCATCAGTCTCAAATGCCAATTCAGCAACGACAACTCAAATGACTCCTCCTCCGCAGAAAAACAATATTAAAACCTCAATCAAATCCCTCGTAAAAACTATGAATAATTTCATGACAAATATGCAGGGGGTTATGCAAGAAATGTTACGAAACCAGAATACGCTCATTCAAGTTTTATTAACCAAAAAATTAACTCTATAAGAATTTGTTACTGGAATGCCAACGGACTCACCCAACATAAGAATGAAGTAGAGTATTTTCTGAAATCCCGAGATATTGACATTCTCTTAGTCTCTGAAACTCATTTCTCGTTAAAAAATTGCTTCCGAATAAATGGATACTCAACCTACGATACAAATCATCCCAGTGGCAGAGCTTGTGGAGGGACAGCTGTAATAATTAATGATCAGGTAAAACACTTCCCTCTACGCGAATATAAAACTGATCACATACAAGCCACTTCAGTTGCACTAACTGGATTAAACATAATAGTTTCTTCCATATACTGCCCTCCCACATATGTATATAAATTTGAAAATTATCGCTTGATTGGAAGTAAAAGATATGTCGATATATTATGCTTGGAAAGAAAGCCTATAAATCAACTAATTAACTGGCGATTGGTTTGTGCATTCATCACGATACTATGGATGGCGATTGACACATATGAGTATATCAATATTAATGCGATAAAAGAAGAAAAATCTAAATTAAAACCAACTCTAGAAGAGTTTATCTTTTTGACATTTTTCGAAACCTGGATTTAAAACGATACGGAAAGATCTGTCCCGATTCATTATAAAAAGATCACTTTAATTGTGGGTTAAGTTACTGAATATTGAATTCTTACACTAACACCTAGAAAAGAAGTTTCAGTCCAATCACCTTGAAATGATGAAATGACATATCTTCCACATCACTATGGGCCGCAATCTGAAGTGAGATAATTTTGGTTCCTGTTTAACTTCGCTCGTTAACATTTGATATGCCTGAAATCTTGCAATTATCTGCCATCGACATTGAAATCGCAGGCAGAAATTTTATTGTTGTCTATAAAATGCCTAATTAAAATTTGATATTAGAGAAGATTGTAGTAACGAGAAACGGCGGCTAAAGCTACCGTAACACAAATTGCTTCCTTATAGAGTTGTTGGGCGATAGAAATTCGCCATGTTGATGGATAAAAAGAGAGAAACGTAACAAAATTGAGCGATATGAAAGGAGTCTTCGAAATTCGCGATGCTAACAGATAAAACGGAAGAAAGGTAACAAAATTGAAACTGATGATTGATGAAAGGTAGCAAAATTCAGGGATAGGAAAGGATTTTTGGAAATTCGCAACGTTAATGGATGAAAAGGAAGAAAAGTAACAAAATTGAGCGATAGGAAAGAATTTTTCGAAAGAAGAAGAAAGGCAATAAAATTTAAATTGATGAAAGGTAGCAAAATTGAGGGATAGGAAAGGATTTTTGGAAATTCACAATGTTAATGAATGAAAAGGAAGAAACGTAATAAAATTGAGGGATAGGGAAGGAGTTTTCGAAATTCCTGATGCTAATAGATAAAGCGGAAAAAAGGTAGCTAAATTTAAAATTTTCATAAACGCAGATTTACTCTTCACTTGCCGGTTAAGAAAAATAAGATTTTGATGACGATCGTTCAACCGATCACTTTGTTGAAACCAGTTTTATTAAGTACCGCTTTTTACAGCCTGCTTCACTCCAATAGCTTTTTTGCTGTCTGTATTGCCAAAATTGATTTTAAAAACAGGTTCCAAAACCCAGAAGTTAAACCTGATTTCCGTACAAAACTAATTTATCTACATCGCTTTGTTCGATGTAAAGCCCATAATATGCTAAAGTAGTTATTTTTTATCCTTTTTTAACCCATCGTATTATCACGGAATCATTTATGTCCTTTATTAGATGCTTATAGACTTTTACAGAGTGGATATTGAATGTCGCTGCTTTAAGAAACTCAAACAGCCTTCTTTTTAATTGATGTCATTCACAAAATTATATTTTTTCAACGAGTTTTTTTTAATGATTTTTAAAAATAATTTTATTTAAATAAGTTTCGGTCTCAGTGAACCCTATGTGACATTGTTGTGCGTGGAGGGTTGAAGTGAGAATTGGCTTAATTGTGATTCGTATATATAGGCGAAGACCAGTTTTCACACTTTTTCTCAACTCTTGGTGACAAGTTTATAGCAGCCGGAGACTACAATGCTAAACATACCTTCTGGGGGTCTATACTCGTTAACCCCAGGGGCAGGCAATTGCTGAATGCTATATCGAGTTCAGGCCTAAAAGTTTTTCTGGAGTTGGTTCACCTCCATACTGGGCCACGGATCTCAATAAAACCCCTGATCTCATAGATTTTGCAGTTATGAAGAGCATAACAAGAGAACACATCATCGCTACTCCTTCCCTCGACCTCTCATCAGACCACTCCCCCACAATTCTCACAGTACTTAACATTCCGTTGAACCCGGAAATCTCTTACTATTTTCCAAACAGGCATACAAATTGGTTGAGATACAAGATGTACATAAGCTCTCATCTGTGGCAAAACTTTTCTCTCAAAACACCAGATGAAATTCAGTCTGCCATCAACGTACTCACTACCACAATGACAACTGCCGCAAACTTGGCAACTCCGCACAAGGTCTATGCAAAAACAAAAACTGCCTTCTCATGTCATATTGAATCCCTAATCAAAGAGAAAAGGAAAGCGTCTCGACCAGTGCAAGTCAAAACTGAGGTCAACTCTAGATGAAAAAAAAAGAAATATACGAAGCCCGCTACTTATCTCGTCTAGTAGCCACACAAAACACTAACTATAGCCTGTACAAGGCCATAAGGCAACTACAGTGCCCTATAACACAGGAGTCTCCAATATGGATGAAAGATGTAGGATGGGCAAGGAGTAGTGATGAAAAAGTGAAAGAATTTGCTGATCATCTGGAAGAGGTATTTACTCCTAACCATATGATCTCCCGTGTGAATCCAACGATCATTAGCCCAATGGTCACAGATCCCATGAAAATAAGTCTATCTCTCTTAAAGAAAAATGTTCTCTCGTGAAAAATGAATAAATCTTCTAGACACGATAAAATAACAGCAAAAATGATTTCAAAACTCCTCCACAATATCCTCAAATTAGTTTTATTTATATTTAATGCTATACTTCGAATTGGATACTTTCCTCGATCATGGAAGCTGTCTGAAATAATAATGATCCCAAAACCCTGAAAGGAACTGTCACAAATGACATCCTATCGACCCATAAGTTTACTCTCTATTTTATCTAAACTGTTTGAAAAAATCTTTCTCCAAATGTTGTACCCCCATATTGAAGCAAACCATGTAATACCCATGCACCAGTTTGGGTTTCGGAAGGGTCATGGAACGACAGAACAAGTACACCGTATAGTAACCCAGATCAGAAAAACATTCGAAGATCGGAAATATTGCTCAGCTCTCTTTATAGACATCTCCCAAGTCTTTGATAAAGTGTGGCATGAAGGCCTTATTCACAAAATAGTCTCTTTTCTACTGGCAAACACCCAGAAGCTCCTGGAGAGCTATCTAAAGGATCGATCTTTTGTAGTAAAATCGAAAGACTCCATTTCAACTCAAAGAAAAGTTTCAGCAGGAGTTCCGCAGGGCAGTATACTAGGCCCTATACCATATACTATCTACACCTCTGACATGCCTGTTCAATCCCTAATTCAAACCTTAACTTTCGCTGATGACCATGCATTCATAAGCATTAGCACTTGCCCATTAATGGCTTCTAGACAACTGCAATCTCATATACACACATTAGAATCTTGGCTCGAAAAGTTACAGGTTACATTCTCTCTTAGACAGAACAATTGCCCAGCCCTCTCTATTCACGGTAGTACCATACCCGTTCATAACCATGTCAAATATTTGGGTATTCACATTGACCGACATCTCAACTGGAAAAATCACATTGACTCAAAAATCATACAATCGGAAAATACAGTTTGGAAAATAAAATCACCATCTACAAACCCAAATTGAAGCCAATATGGATATACGGCATCCAATTGTGGGGAGCGGCATCGACTTCTAACATATATAAGCCACAGACAGTCAAGAATACTGCGCCAAATTTGTGGTGCCCCATGGTGTGTTAGGAATGATAACATACACAAGGATTTAAACATTCCTTATATTTTCGAGGAAATAAGAAAATTAAGTATGTCATATGTATCGAAGTTGCCCTCCCACACAAACCCACTCGCTCAAAACCTTTAACATTTTCCAGGTCAAGTGTGGCTAAGAAGAAAGGACACGCTAGACTTGGTAAAGAGATAAAAAGTTCGGCTCGCTAAAAACAAGATCCGGCAATGGCAGGATACTTTAGTTTAAGATAGGATTAAGATTTGAATATTTATTGTAAATTTCGAAAGAAAGATCCAATAAAGAAAATTAATGAAAGAAAAAAAAAATATAGTCTAGTCCTTGACACAATTTGGTCACTTTTTTTAAAAGAAAAAAAAAAAATGCTGCAAAATTCTTGCCTGTCGAGCACTTACTTTATAAAGGGAATCTGTAACAATTCGTAGTTCTACTTTTAGATGTTTGAACAAGGCAGAGGTACAAGATTTCTCCTTACTTACCTCATTGTTTACCACCCAAATGTATGCATTTCGGAAAATTCCTTATTATTGCTCGCCCATCCTTATATGCAGTACAATGTGTCTGTGTAGGCAATGATCAATCAATCAATCAATCTGCTGATAAAGGTTGGTACCTAAATGCGGTTTAGAGATAGTTCTTATTTCCACAACTACACAGAAAGAGAATCCCCGAAATTTTAGCCATTTTAGCATTTAGTCCTCACCACGGAGGGGATTAACATGTTCTCTGATAGTCAAGCTGCCATTAAATCCCTGCATTCTGTCTTCCTGAACTCAACATCAGCCCTAAAATGCCGCAGATCACTTAAGAAGATGGCTCAGCATTTCAACATTTACCTTATGCGTGTGCCGGGCCGCAGGGACATACCAGAGAACTGCAGAGCGGACGGAACTGGCAAGACTAGGGACAACCTTACAGACTCTAGCCGAGTTGGAGTCCGTGGGCATGCCTCCAGCTACTTGTAACCTCCCACTGCAATATGCCGCGTATTTAGCAGCAAATGGTAATCAGTACAAACAATGCGGCCTCGCCTAGTTCTAAAGCATTCATACACACACACTGCTGTCGCTATCAAGATCTGACGTCTTATTACTTGTATCCGTCATGACGGGAGACTGTCTAATTGATAGACATGCAATGAGACTGAAGTTTGAGACTAGTGACTTCTGCGGGAGTTGTAGGGATAAAGAGGAGGAGCAGTCCATAGAACATCTTCTCTGCAATTGCCCCGCCCTGGCGAACAGGCGGGGATCAACACTGGGCTTTTATTTCTTTAGGGACCTTAGAGATCTGGACGATGTAGTTGTTGTACGACTTAAGAGATTCTTGAGACAATCAGGATGGTTCTCCCTTGTCGAATGTAGGAGCATCCTCATCTCTAGTTTCCGTGGTATCAGTGAGTCTGTCGATGCGGACTGCCACACCAACCTAATCTAACCTAAACTGCATATGGTGATGAACAACAAGGAGGTCCAACATAGCCAG
Organism: Philornis downsi; assembly: GCA_019455685.1. Taxonomy (NCBI): domain Eukaryota; kingdom Metazoa; phylum Arthropoda; class Insecta; order Diptera; family Muscidae; genus Philornis; species Philornis downsi. The sequence goes on from JAHXMU010015033.1 coordinate 9,909, forward strand.
TCATATTGTTGCAGTATTACTGCGGAAATTACTCTATAAAGTGGTTTTATGAAACTCAATATTCCTCTATAAAAGTACGAATGGATGTTACTTAAAGAAATTGAAGGAGTTTTTCTATACAGAATTACTACAAAGGAGTATATCTGCGAGGTGTGTGTGATTTCAACAAAGTGCAAACTGTCCAGTTATAGAAAAATTACAGTGAACATTTTCTTAATAAACTGTGTTCATGAAACTCCACCTTCCGGTGACATTCTTACTTCCCAATATCTCCTGATCTTACTGCAAAAATTACACAAGAACTTAATTCTGTGGAACTCAATATTCCTCTATAAAAGTACGAATAGATGTTACTTAAAGAATCTGAAAGAGTTTTTCTTTACAGAAATACTACATAGGAGTATATTTGCCAGGTCTGTGTGATTTCAACAAGGTTCAAACTCTCCAGTTATAGAAAAATTACAGTGAAAAATTTCTTAATAAGCTGTGTTCATGAAACTCCATCGTCCATTGACATTTTTGTTTCCTAAGATCTCCCAATCTTATTGCAACCATTTTTCGTAGCAAATGTTGATAATTTAGAGTAAGTGGAAGCATAATTAAGACAAGTCTAGCTGCAATTTTTTAAACAGTCACGAATAACGATGTGGCGCATGCAGTTTCATATTGTAGTAACATTCTTCAGCCAACCTGTGTAAAGTAGATGTCTATACTGAAATTTTGCAGCGGCAATATCTGATCGCGACACATGATAGTTGTTATATGGGTTATAAAAATAAAACTCTCTTTGAGAGTTATATATATAGAGAGTTATATATATATGGGTTATAAAAATAAAACTCTCCTTGAGAGTGTGTGATAGCGAACACTTGAAAATTTTTTATTCGTCAGAAGGCGAACGTGATTGTAAACAACAAAATATTGAAAACAGCATCTCCGTAATTAGAAATAATAATATTCTATATAATAAACCCAAAAATTTGCGGAATGGTCTCTTTCCATTTCATTCTACTTCCAGTCGAAATTTGTTTATCTTTCTTCGTAGGTGATTGTTTACCATTTTATTTCCCCTACAAATTTTAATTTAAATTAAATTTAATAGAATTTTTTGTTGAAAATCCTTTTAAACAATTCCGTTTTCATTTCCAACATCCTTTTTATTTATGGGTACAATTTGAAAATTTATATTCCATTCGTTATCGAACAAATGGAAAATAATAAAATACATGTAAATCCTATCCAAACACCTGTTGTCGTCGGGTTGTGGCTGGCTGTTGGTTCGAAACATTGCGGATTTGCCAATTTTTCACAAATAAAATGCAGCGAGACAGCAAACATTGCATCAAATAAAAATCCTATAAAATATATGTTGCATACACGAAACTTTTTCTTTTTT
>JAHXMU010015040.1:0-17365 GCA_019455685.1 Philornis downsi
TGAACGAGAAATTCGAATGAATTTGCAATCGGAAAGATATGTAGTGTGAGACAGGAAGTTGTGTTCTTATGTTTGTCAGAACTAAAGGAAAAGGAGTAAATCCTTATTTATATTTTTGTATTGCAGTACTATTTGTTAATATGTACAAGTCCTGACCACATTTAATTCTAACATCAAATGTTTTTCTAACAAAATAATGGTTTAAGAGCACTTATTTTACAAAATATTCTTGACTACTCCCACAAACATAGACTTTCCTGAAAAGTTATTAATTAATTTTTGACTGCATAGATTAGCAGTAACAGTTTATGAAAATGTAAAGTAACTCAGAGTACTCATTATTAATGGCAAATTTCGGTGGTGGAAGTTTCGGGGTTTTCCTCAATACTTGCTTGCACTCGAGCAATGGTCACTTCATTTCGAACTGCACGAGGTCTTCCAGCATGCGGAAGATCACAGATAGCCCCTTGTTGCCGAAAACGCTGAACCAATCGGTAAATTGTTGTAGCGCTAGGAGCATTTCGAACATGAAAGAAATTTCGATATGATCTGAATCGAATCGAATGCTTACATTCAAAGTAAAATTGAACAATTTTGGTTCTTTGTTCTGTGCTGAGCCTTTCCATCATAAATTTCCCAAGTATTATTTAGTTAATTCTGTAAAGAGACGAAAACAAAGACTTAAAAAATGTATTTGCTGATCAAATCTTAGCGTTACTTATGCGCCACTCTATATATGTTTATCGTGGCAGCCACATATGGCGTATGTGTGACTTTCAAGAGCAAGAATATGGAACATATGGAATTTGTCGTATTTGTTTCTAAAAAATAAAAAAATAAATGATAAAGTTATGGTCAGATAAACTCTCTTGGATATTTTTATGGTGTGGTTTGGAATTTTGGATATTTCGAATATAGATTTGAGCATAAATCGTAATTTCATGACGATATTGTCATATTTTTAAGATCGTAATGTGGGATTTCCTTGACGAATTGCATCGATGATTTTCTCATCAATTACAATTAATCTTGGGTCCTCAAATAATTGTAAGCTTTTCAACGTCTTCAAAGCGCCTTTTGCAAAAATTTAAAACAGATTTTAGGCAATTTTAAATTTGATTTTCTTTAAGGAATCTATCAATTGTAGTCGCTGCAGAAGAAACTAGACAAGATACTGTGTTTTGAATCTCGACAACGTGGTTTCTGGATATAGAATTTTTGTCGTACATACTTAGGGATAACTTAAGTGCTTTATATTTTAAATCTTGTAATTAATTTTGTAAAGTTAATTCTGCACAGTTTTTTGTGTCTTTGCCACTGCCGCAGCCTCAATGGAAGTAGAAGTGTTCAAAATTACAGAAATGTTGTTTTGATTGTTATCATCCTTGTGCCTTTTTTTAAGTGTATTCAAAAATAAGAAAAATTTGTAAAAGTCTGGTTACAAAAGTTTTGCATACAAGTAATTTTCAAAGATTGTTGAGTAAGTAAATGACTAACTTTAAGGTGTCTTACTAACAGATATGGACTTTGAAGTTTTTTTTCGACACCGGAAAATTAACTACCTTTCCAGTTGAGTGCCTCATCGGAATTAGGTGGAAAATTTTGTATTAAAAACAATCCTTAAGGATGATTGTTCTTAAGCAATTTTTAGGCAATAGAATTATTTATATTGGGGAAATACTTTTCAATGAAACTTTTTTCTGACGACGTGTTCTGTAGAAACATTAAACAAACGTTAGCATTTGTGCTAAGGGAGGAAGGGTCGATTGGTATCAGCGTTTGGAGAGAGTTTGGTGATAGCGGTGGACGTCGATTCCAATCGATCTTCAGCGAAGTTGTGGTTATTATGATGTGAACTTTATCTTTGGTAAAGGCAGATTTCACCTGTTTTGCGGTAGCGGGTTAGCTCTAGAAATTGAGTATAGCCTTAGATACTTACATTCTCTCGTACAACGAGAAATTGTATTAGGACTTAAGTAGGAAGAAAAAACCAGAGATTAAACCTCAAAGAATTAGAGATAGTGGATATATCTTTGAGGATAGCATAGGTCTTATGTTCAAAAAATAAGATGAAACACTTGTCCTATTTATGCCTCTTCCAAACAAACTAAATATGCTGTGAGTAAAACCGTCAACATGTCTTTGAGACGAGTGTACCAACGTAAAAAAAATTATAATCGAACGTCGAATTTACGTAGCCCGCGAAATTTGAAAATTAAACTTATTTTTTGAACACACTTCATATGAAGTTATTTGTTGTTTCGAATATGAATCTGAAATAAAGTTCTAATGTACTTTGAATAATTTTACAACATTAAAACCGAATTATCGAGTTAAAACCCAAACAAAACATTAACACTGTGCGCTGTTCAGCAATACAGATAGGATTAATATGTGGTTCAATTAAATTTTTGTTGTCGAATAACTAAATTGCATGCTCAATCCGTAATAACACCTGTAGCAAACAGAATCTTTTTTGGTCGGAATAAATAACTGCTACACCCAATTTTGCTGATCCCTTCTCAATGCTTGAGAAGGCAGCAGTAACATCACGCAGTTTTCTGCTTATATTGTCTATATCATTAACAAACGTAATTGTAGGGGATGACACCGGCTTTTCTAATACCCTTTTTCTAAAGTATATTGAAGGGATTATAGGATTAATTATCCTGTCTAAACCCTTGTTTGATGTTAAATGGCTCATAGACATTGCTGCTTATTTTTACTGAAAAGTTCATATCGATTAGTGTCATTCGGCAAAGTCAAACAACTTTTCCGGGAATACTAATCTTGGCTGTAGCTGCTTTATAGCTCGAAAGCAATTTCATAGTCAATGAAGAAATTGTATGTGTTGATCAGTGTTTTTTGGGTCCTCCTGAGGGATTTATCGTAACTTGAATATGTTATAGATTTGCCAGGTATAGCACCATTTTGATAAGCTCCAATTGAGTTATATGAAATAGGCCTTGCTGTATCACATATCACACATTACGACAGAACCTTGAAAGAGACGGGTAAAAGATTGTTAACGCAACTGCCAATATGCACATTTGGATAGCCTTTCTGGAACGTAGGGCGTATAATAATTAGATTCCATTCATTGATCATACATCGAAATCGCATTTAGGACGCTCATCACCACCAGTCTTTAATAAGTCTGCTGGCAGAACTTTCAATTTCGTTGTTGTGCCCATATCTATTGCCCACATGTAGCATGATTTTTCCACTTACATCAACACACTTCAAATATCTCTGGCCAGATTTGCATCTTTGCCCTACAGCGGAAATAACCTTCACTTGTTTCTTTCCCATTCCTATTAAAACCGAATAAATAAATGCATTTATCGAGTATTTATCTTTCGGTTTTTAGTTCTACTTATATGTTATTAATTATAAACAAGTAATAAACGTATCACAGATAATCTACACATTTCAATGTTATTGCTGTAAATGTTGATTATTCCAATTACTCACTAGAAATGTTCCTTGTATAATATTTCCAACATAACCATCAATTTCATGGACGTATTCATTGCAAACACACATTTGCAACCGAACTTATTACATTTCTTTTAGCAGTAAAATTCACTTACTAAATAAATTGTTCATTGCTAGTGCTGTAAATGCTGTATCCTCTTCCCCTTTGACATGTCACAGCACTTAGTTTAGACGAAATGTTAATAACTCTGTAACCGTGTAGGAACTTTTTCACGTATTGAAATACAGAAATAATGTTCACTACCCGTCATCGCGCAAACTGTTTAAAATTCACGTAATAACTGCGTAAATATTTAAATGATTATTACACAGGAGCTAATGCCAATGCAAGGAAAGGAAGGAGTCGGTGAATGCAGGATAAACGAGAGTATGAGTACGGTAATGAATTACAAGAGCCTCATTTAGAAGAATGTTTGCTGTGACAGGGTGTTGTGGATTTAGGTGAAGTAATCTATAGGTTTTTGGATTACGAACTGATATTAACCAAAATTTGTCCAAATTAAGGTAACTTTCAGTGTTGAGAAATTACCCAACAAAATAAGGAGCCAAAATTCACGGCCATTTTTGGAGCAAATTGGTAAAAAGTTACGTAATCATCAATGAATTTAACATGGGGTTGTCATGGGGAGAGAGTGATTTATAGGATGTGTCTTTCGCATTTTCACAGGATTTATTTTAACAATGAAAAATCAGTCATGTTGGTGGAATTTTACATTTGACCAAAGAAATTTTGTTTTTAGATCAGAGTTTTCAGACCGAAATTAGAGTGTAAAATAGTGTTCCTATCATACATAATTATAATACATAATTACGTGGCTGTCGAATTCTAACAAATTAATAGTACAGAGGTTTCAAAACCGCCGGTCTGACAACGCTGCCAACTTTTAAATACCTGCCATTTTAAGTGTCATTTAGTTAGTGTCATTTACGAGTACGGATCGTTCAACAACAATAGTTAAAACTTACTAAAAAAAGTGATGATTCAAACGTGGACACTTTATGAGCATTATGGCGTGATTACGGTCGCCATAACTGTGACCTACTGTGCAACAAATTTGAAAGATTATAAAGAAATTTGAAGAAACTGGAAGCGTTACAGATGTGGTCAGGCCTGTGCATTATTGCAATGTACGCATTGCCAAAAATATCTCTTCTGTTAGTGAAAGTCGATTCCTCGGCGTTGTCAACAATTGAGCCTACATTAAAGTTCATAGCGCAATTTTATATTTGCACCTCCTTCATAAAGAGCCCAACTCATAAAAAAATTGAAACCGGCTGACCATTCCCAACGCCGTATATATGCTGATTGAGTGCCACAGCAACAGGCTTTCAATGCTGATTTTTCGAACAACATTTTCTTCAGCGATGGAGCTCATTCCTTCATTTGGAGCTCGGAGAACCCGAAAGCGATTGTGCAAAAGTCGTTGCGTCCGGAAAAGTAAATGTTTGGTGCGCATTATGGTCTGGAGGTGCAATTGGGTCGTATTTTTTCGAAAATGACGCTAAAGCGCTATGACCATATGGTAACCGATTTTTTTGGCCTGCAATTGAAGGTTATGAACTGGACGATATGTGATTTCAACAAGACAGTGCTACGACAAGCCACACAGCACGATCGATTTTGGCTTTATTGCATGAAAAGTTTCTAAAAAAACATAATTTCATGTTTTGGCGACGTCAAGTGGCCACCAAGACTATGCGATTTGATGCTGTTAGACTTGTTTAGGGGCCACGTCAACAAAAAGTATTTATGCGGATAATCCCCAAACGTTGAAACACTTTAAAACCAGCATTCGTCAATTTATTGCCGAGATACCACCCAACTGTGGAAAAAAGTGGTCGAAAACTACCTCAAAAGAATCTACTGTTGCAACCTATCCTGAGGCGGTCATTTAAATGACATTATATTTTGTACATAACGGCGAGGTCCAAGTATTAAAATGAAATAACAGTTTTATCAAAATCATAGCTTTATGTGTGTTTCATTTCACTTTACTTTTAAATTAAAAATTGTATAACCCGGTACAATTTGATTCAGCGTTACGGTAGATAAGTTCATGGAACGTTTTAGATTTATTTTAAATTGATTTTTAACACAAAGTTTAGTGATAAAAAATAGGTAAAAACATCATGTTTATACCGATTATATATGAAGCATTCATCGTTTGAAGTTGGATATATCTCGGTTTTAATTTTCTAGCTATCTCACGCGATTAAATTCCAAATTTAAATTTCTATTTAATAACAAAATGTTGATATAAAATATATGGCATAACTATCCTTTATGGACCCCCATATTACACAAATTAGGAAAAAATATTGACTGCAGCAACGAAGTAGGTTTTTTGAATAATATGAGTGCGCTGAATTCGAATCTGGCATACAAATTGGGCTATCACTGTACTGTAAAATAGTCAATACTGACACTACAATTTCACAATTATTAATTTGACAGATGCCCACATTCATTCTAAATCTTCATAATAGTGGCGTTTAAGTATGTCAGGAAGATCGTGTGTTTTGGTTGGGAAAAACGGGTATGCAATATCAGAATCATTAAATTATGTATATTTATATCATTTAGGTTTTGCTGCCAAAAACTTGACCAAACCGTGGACACCGACAATGTTTCGCAATAGTTGCAGGACTGTTTTACACAAGTGGTCAAATGGCAAGAAAATCTATTTCGATTTTCCAATTCCAGTACTTTGGAGAGAGTCATGTAACCACCAAACCGATTGTTATTTCTGTTTAACAAAAGTTGCTGGATTGAATATGAAAAATCGAAAAAATATTACTTACGCGAATGTCCCATCGGTTTGCAAATCAGTTCAACGTCCATCAAGTGATCCATTACCAGTCATTCCCAGTGGTACGAGCAGTGAGTCCGAAACATCTTTCACCAGCAGTGGTAGTTTATAGTCAGCAATCAGGCTGATGACGATCGCCATTTAGTGACTAAAGCTGAGCTGAATGATCTAACTCGGGATTTACATTTAATGAAGCAAGAAGCCGAATTACTAGCTTCACGCATGCAGCAGTGGAAACATCTTGCAGTTGGGACAAAAGTAACAATCTATAGGGTCAGAAGCTTGTAATTGGCTGTATACTCGTATTTTGAAAAGAAACACTATATTCTATACTATACGAGTACTGATGTTGATGGTTTATTTCAAAAAATGAACCAGCCATATGACAAAACTGAATGGATATTATTTATTGATGGGTCTAAGTACAGTTTAAAGGCTCCTATATTGCATAACGGGAATGAAAATCCATCCATACCAATTTCTCATACCATTAATACAAAGGAAAATTACGAAACACTGACTGAAATTTCGACATTACTCAAAATACAACGATAGTAAATGGAAGGTCAGTGGTGACCTTAAGGTGTGTGATTTAAATTTCTTTGTATATGTAGTATAAACCATCGTAATTAACTGTAATTTAATCTGTTTCAGGTCATCGGTTTGTTGACTGATATTCAAGGAGGTTTCACAAAATATTGTTATTTCCTTCGCCTGTGGGATAGTCGCGCTACATGTCATCATTACGTCACAACACAGTGTGACTAAAAAGAACTAAATATTCACCAGGAAAACAAAACATTTCAAATAAACCATTAATTGATCCAAACGATGTTCTTCTTCTGCCGCTGTACATAAAATTGGCCCTTTTTAAGAACTTTACCAAGACTCTGGACTAAGATGGTGCAGCATTCAAATATTTGTCAGCCGTTTTCCCTAAAAGTTCTCATGCTGAAATCAAAGAAGGCATATTTGTTGGTCCTCAGAAAGAATATGCAACCTGGAAATATTTCAAGAGCATCGTGAACAGTTTTCTTGGAGACAGTAAGAGTGAAAACTATAGACAAATTGTTGCTGAATTATTGAAAAATTATCCCAAATTAGGTGCACGGATGTCATTAAAAATGCATTTTCTTCATTCGCATTTAGATTTTTTCCCATAAAACCTATGGGCGGTGAGCGACGAACAAGGGAGCGTGTCCGCCAAGATTTAATGAAAATTGAAAGAAATTTTCAAGGATTTTGGGACAACATCATGCTGGGAGACAATTGCCGGACTATACGTGAAACCGAACCATGAAAATACAAACGACGCTCAAACAACGTTGTTTACTTTTAAAAATTCATTGATTTTTAAATAAACTAATGATTTTTTGTGTAAAAAACGAATAAAAACTTTTTTGTATCCCGAAAAACTTGACATGGTAGAGAAAAACCAATTACAGATTCGAATTCAGCCCACCAAATTAGATAATTGGTTGCTCTAGTCCAAAACCTTATTGGTTAGTGTTTTCAGTGATTACCTAACATAATTGATATGATTTAAGATCATCGTATCCTAAATAAAGAATCAAATTCAATTTTCAATTATTTTGCAGAATTTTGAATCACAGTTTACTATAATGATTATTCATAATACACTTGTGTAATTTTTAAATAACTGGATAACCGAAGTAGAAGGAAGAACCTCCTGATAAAAAATTTATTTGAAAACGATTAAAAAACATTTTATGGTTTCGGACCAAAAAAACGGTTAGTCCTTTTAACACGCTTGCGGCATATTAAAATCTCCCGATAAATTTGGGGAATAAATGATAGATTCTTGTAAATCTAGTTAACAGCATTGAGGATAATTTTTTGGACAAAGTGGTGAAATTTGTCATACTTTGAAGGGCATATGTACAATATACTGGCTACATTTATGTTCATTCCATAAATTCTATACATTTAAAGTTCATACTAATGCACATCGAAAAACGACTGAATAAACCCCGATCACACATCCGCATAGTACACCCTTCCTCGCATTGAACTCACAACTCGCTAATTGTTTAGACCCGCACGCCACCCACAGCAATGCTCACAAAAGCTCTTCCCAACCCCATCGGGAGTAGTTTGTTTAAAACTGAAGGGGAAAAATGAGTTTTCCTGAACACACCATAAGCATATTAATTGACAGTTGTGTCTTTAATCTCCTTGGCATCTTTGGCGCTGCAGGAACTGAAGGGAAACTAAATTAGGAACAGGAGATCGTCGTATGGGAAGGGTGCACATTTCACTTAATATTTCAGACTATTGTGCGAAAGAAAAGGTCATTAGTAACTTTAGTTTCGTAACGTAAAACGCTGTTATGAAATGTCATTACGACAATAAAGTAATTGTTTCTTGCTGCTGTACGCATTTATTTAGTTTTGTAAATTATTAAATAATACAACGCATACACAAACACAAGTTATTTATTTATATTTCCAAAATGTTATTTATGAGCTTTTATTTCCTGACGTGAACATTGAGCGAATGCGGAGGGTGATTATTTGAATGTTATCTAAAAGACGACAAATACAAGATTTATGTGAAAATTGTGCGCATACAGAATATTTGCTTCATGAATCAAAATATTGAAAAATATTTCATTTGTTTGAAATTATAGTTTATTAAATATTTGCTAATTCTCAACAGCAACAGTATAATTATTAGGTAATTATTCAATAGCAGTAGAAAGTTTTGGAAGAGTAATTATAAGATAATATGTTGTTCATTTAAGGAAATTGACATCATAACAATTTCATCAATATCAGGACTCAGAATCGAAGAATCAAATTAGGTCTCTGTTATTAGTTCACAAACGGAACATGTTTCAAAACTATTCAAAATAAATCCTATTATTAACTCGTTTTATTGAACTATTATATTAATTACACTAGATTACAAAAATTCTGACTTACGGCATTTGACTGAATCCGCTGCATTCGAATATGCAGTCTGTTTTAATCCGAACCCAACATTAATTTTAAAATAGTCCTAATTTTATATTAGAGTATTTTCTTCATTTGTATTGATTAATCACTCAAACACTATTCTAGCAGTAAGTTTCGTTAATAGACGAAGGCTTATCGATCTTTACTTCTAACGATAAAGGTCAGTTCGTCTCTAAATCTCAGTCAAATAAGTAGTCCTCAGTTATTGTGTAGAGAAAGAGAATCATTGGAAAAGCTGAAATATACTGTCATTTTACCCAAATATTTGCAGACCAAATAAAAACCCGAATTTAATACTTACGTGCTTTGGCATTCTCATTTCTATAAAACCTCTTGAGCAAATGTTTGGAACATCGCCAAACCCTCCATACCCGCGAATACTCCATACTCCATACCCTTCATACCATACAGTCAGATGTTAAAAAATTAAATCCGTTTTCGAGATATAGCTAAGTTTGTATTTTATGAGTTGCGAAAAGAAGTGATTTCATATTCGGATTCAGCATCAATTTTACATAAGAAATATTAGTCAAGTGCCACAGGTCAGCATTTTTCATTTAATTTTGTAATCTAGTATAAGAGGCTTGAACATTGTGCGTTGTATATCGGATGTCCCAACAAGAACGCAAGATTTAAATTTGGCGCCATTCGAAGCGTCATTGTTTGATATTTGAACAATTGTTATTGTTTGCTAGTAGAAGGTACGAGGTTAGTAAAAATGGAGCGCTACACGAATAAACAACGCTTCTTATTGTGAAATTGTTTTACCAAAATGGTGAAAGTTTTGCGGCTACAGTTTGCAAATTGCGATCAATTTGGGGTCACAATAATGCTCCAAAAGAGTCAACTGTAAGGAGATTAATGGATAAATTTGCCAAAACTGGGTCTGTTAGTGATATAAAGACAACAACGCGCCTTCGACCAGGTCGATCGACCGAAAATGTCGCAGCTGTACGTGATGATGTCGCTCAAACTCCATCCACCTCAATTCGACACCGAGCTCAGCAAATTGGTGTCTCCAAATTCACTATGCAGCGAATTTCGACGAAAGATTTGCATCCTCATGCATACAAAGTTAAATTGACTCAGGAATTGAACCCAGCTGATCATGGACAGCGAAGGGAACTCGTTAATTGGGTATTGGAGAGACAACATGAAAATGCTGATTTTGCCGATAAAATCATCTTCAGTTAGGATGGCTTCGTCAATAGGCAGAATTGTCGCATTTGGGGTGAGGAAAATTCTAGAGTGATTCACGAGAAGCAAATGCATCCTCAACGTGTCACTGTGTGGTGTGGATTTTGGGCTGGAGCAATCATTGGACCTTTTTTTATGAAAATGAGGCATGTCAAGCGTAAACAGTCAATGGTGTTCGGTATCGTGAAATGATAACCAGTTTTTTCGTGCCTCGAATTGAAGAAATGAATGTGGAGGGCATGTGGTTTCAACAAGATGGCACCACATGTCATATCGCCTGAGAAACAATTCAATTGCTGCATCAGTCATTTCTCGGTCGTGTTATTTCTAGTTTTGGACACCAGAATTGGCCGCCTAGATCGTGCGATTTAGCACTATTAAACTTTTTTCTTTGCGGGTTTTTGAAGTCGATGGTTTACGCGAATAAGCCGACGATGACTCAAGTCTTAAAAGAGGAAATTGAACGCTGCATTAGTGAAATACCGCAGCATTTACGTAAAACGGTCATTGAAAATTTAAAAGATCGCGTGTGTGCCAGCAAAGCCGCGGCGGCCATCTGCCCGATGTGTTGTTCCATACATAACCTCATTCTGTCTACTTTACAATATAATAAAGGTTCACTATTTTTTTTTTTTAAATATCTGTGTTTTATTTAAAATTTAAATCTTGCGTTCTTGTTGGGACACCCTTTATAAAAGGAAAACTAAGCTGGCAAATGAAATAAACTGAGTCAGCGCAAATAAAACTTAAGAAAATAGTTTTTTGATGTTGTATTGGTAGAAGAGGATTGCACAACTTAGAAAAAGCTGAGACGGCTAATTCGTCTCTCGTTAATGCCATCTAAAAGTATTACAAAATCAAAATTATTTATACATCAATGCGAGTTGAGTCCAGAGATCACGTTAAACAGCTAAAGCTATTGGGAGCACAAAAAAGTCTTCGTAGTTTTTCTGCCAAAAATTGGTCCTTTATTGGGAAAAGAAAAACTATACATTGTGTGTTATTCAAAATTATGTAGCGGTAGCAACAACTAGTTTTTCCCATCTTTCTTGCAGAATACGAATACCACGTCAAACAGGGTAGATCCCTAACTAGGACAAGATCTAACTGGACAAAATTAATAAATTGCGTAGGGTTCACTTCTCACTTATGTATTAAACAAAAAATGAGTTTAAATTTATAAATGATTGTAAAAAATCAACTTTTTTCAGAAAATTTTTTTTTTTAATAAAATGACGCAAAGAGTAAATAGTTCACACTGTCAACAAAAAATATATTTTTAAGACAAAATATTGGTTTCTTAAATCATGCTCTGAGATTATTTGTAGTAATACAGATATATATTAATATTTACATTGAATACAACTAATTAATCACATAATAAAATTATTACGTGAGTTTTTATGTAAAGAGTCGGATGTAGTCATTTTTAGTATTAAAATAATTTTAATATTTTTAATAAACATTTAATAGTAATTGTTTTATTCACTTGTTTTCGCTTTATTACATTAATAATACAGATAAAGCACATAAATACACATAGAGATTTTAATGTAGTCAATTTCATATGCATCGTTAAAAGATTCTTCTTCCTCGAAAGCATCAACAGATAATAATGAAAGAACTTCTTTTGTTATCAAACTTCGAACTCGAAAGGGAGTGTGACGCAAACATGCGATAAAAGGATCTGAAGAAATTAATAGCCGATTGAAAAGATCTGTAGTTGTGTCTATTCTCGATGTTTTTCTCGTAAACAACACTCTAAATTTCCTTGTATCCTTATTTCTTGCTTCTTGAGCTTCTTCTGACATCTGTCCTATAGGAAGAATACAACAAGACCTTTATATATTTTTTCCATGAAAAAGGATTTTATGAACGCTAACTGGCATAATATACTTCTAGTGTATCTTGAAGACCATATGTAACCATTATTAATGTCAATAAGGCGTCTTTGCGATGTATTTAAGGAGTTTTTATTCATTCTTCAAAAATGTCCTTTCTCGAAAGTGTCATACTGGAAAAGTGAAGAAAATGTATGGCAGTCGCAAAAATGCGCAATATGTTTTTGATTTACCTTGAAGCGAATACTTGAAAGATTAACCAAAATATAGATTTACACCGGAACTATTCGGAATAAATAGCTTTAACTCTATTTGAAAAAAAGGAAATATTTTATTTTCTGCACTTTCTGAACTTCTCACAAAAATTTTTTTTTTAATACTTGAAATAGAAATATTTAAATAAAAATTGTAATATGTTTTCCTGAAATAAAGTTTAATAATAATAAAAAAAAATATGGCAATAAAATCACCGTAGACTTGTTAATCATGGAACAAAGTCATACAAATAATACGCTTCTCTGAATGCACCTGTTGTTAAACACTGACTTTAAAGCTAAATTTTTCCTAATCAGATCTAAAAACAAGCAAACAAAAACTAAATTATAGTTACCTACTGTATTAAAACGCTCACTAAATGATCAGAAGGAATGTTGCCAGACATTTTTTTTTAATTTTTTCCAGCAAGATTTGTGAATTACCACAGTCGATAGAAACTATTTCCATTTGCGCACTATCCTCATCCACTCCATCCATAGGTCGCTGGTTCATATCCGGCTCGAAGGACCAAAAAATTGTGATGTGTAGGCCAACAATGTTTGGTGAATATTCTCGAAAAGAATAAACGGGGAAAAAATATTACTGCAGAAAAATCTGAACCTTTAGATTCATATACGGAATAATACCTTTATTAAATTTAAAATGAAACACACAGCTGTTGAGGTTTCAGTCTTTATTTCCAGCGACTGTGTGGGGGGAATGTATTACGACGGCTAACCCTTAAGGTGGTCAACACGATCAAACTCACTTACATTGTATTGTTCGAAAAAGACTACAAGAACTGGAGAGAGCTTTAGAATAGTCAATATTTCAGTACAGTGATGGTTATCAGAATAGATATATATTAATTGTAATTCGACAATATTCGAAATTCATTGGTAGAATAAACAAAAACCTTCATGTTTAGAGACTTTCCAGAAGTCGAACTAATTTTCGTTTCTTCATATGAACTGAAACAGAAGAAGTAATAACCGCAAAGAGCAATATTTGTTGAGGACGTCCCAATTGAGTGTTTTTAGTGGACGCTTTTCTCCTTGAGTGCTCAACTCGATCTCATCATTGTGTTCGATAGAAAGACCTAGTATTTCACTCAATTTCATTCAGTTTGCGCAACATAAAGCAGAAGACACGAATTTGATTTCACCAAATACACAATATATGCTTTTTAAATGAATATTCGATATGTCAGTGTTAAAATGCCGTAGTGTATCCATTTTTCACTACCATTCATTATGTCTGGCAAGCTTCATTTCACACGTGAAAAATCGGCGTCCAACATTTCTAGACTTCAGTTTTCTGTTTTAAATCGTTCCCAACGATTTGGGACGATGCAATATTGTTACCCAGCAAATAAAAATGCATTTAAAGAAGTAAACATTCATTCATTCTGTGATGGAGAAATAGTGGGAAGTAACAGTCAATGAAATTAACATAAGGTTGACATATTATTCATTATTTTATGATGCATCTTCTGCATATATTCATATATTCAAATCTTTGGTAACAATTTTTCATTATTCAAAAAAAAAAAAAAAAAAAAAAATCGCAGAAAATGTTTGTATAAACTTATAGCGTTTATACTTACTTATAATAATTTGAAATTAAATTAGTTAACACTCAATTTGTACTTCAAAAATGTACTTAATTTGAATTGCCAATCAATGTACAGCTCGTGTTCAATCGTGAATTGATTTTGTTTAACTATGCTATAAAATTTACTTGTTACCTATTGTGAATTGATTAATGAATTGTAAAAAGATAAATTGTAAAGTGGCAAGTTAAGTTAGTATGCCAAAAACGGCACTTCTTTGCATCACACCATAGCGAGTAGTCATTTTTATCCTCATCCCGAATTCAACATTAAATTTACCTATAATTCCGTTCTTCACCAATCATTTCACAAGCATTTATGGTAAGTAAGTGATTCATTTTTTTACCCAAAACGAATTTAGAAATCTAAATTGAGTTTGTTTCTCTATCGAAACATAAAGGAACATATATTTTGATTCGACAACTTTAAACGAAAACATAGTTTCATAAAGTTTCGTTTCTTAATCTGAATCAGAAATAAAATCGAATATGGTTTCGTTTGTTGGCAAAAAAACATCTGTCTCCAAACTGTGAATTAACAATTTATTTTTTTTGGAATTTATGGTACCAGGTTTCCAGAATTTTCACAGCTACTCAAAAATATTGACTGCAAAACCTTGATATTTGATCGAACTTGGCGTGCTTTGTTTGGTCTTGGCTCTCCTGAACACTTCCATTGTGACGATTGGACTTTGGTTTCGATGACCCATGATTCGTCACCAGTTACGAACCTTTTAAGCAAATATGTGTCATCTTTGACATCATTCAACAACTCCTGAGCGATGCTCATGCGACGTTGTTTTTGGTCAAAATTCAGCAATTTTGGAACGAACTTCGCTGTCACACGTTTATGCCCAAAATTTCCCAAAAAGATTGCATGGCATGAGCCAACCGATATACCGACATCCTTAACAACTTCTCTAATTTTGATTCGACGATTCTCCATAACAATTTTCTTCACTTTCTCAACACTTTCATCGGTTGTCGATGTGCTGAAGCGTCTAGAGCGAGCGTCGTCATTCGCATCTTCTCGACTTTTTGTGAAAAAGCTTGTACCACTTGTAAACATTTCTTTTGACTCAAAGTACTCTCACCGTATGCCACTGTCAACATTTCAAGTGTTTTTCAGCACTTAATTCTATTTTTTACCCAAAATTTGATGCAACTTCTTTGATCCATTTTTTTCGATAGCAGAAAATCGCCGAACACGCAAAATAGTTTTCATATTTATGCCTCTCACAAACAAACTAAACATGCTGTATGGATAAAACCGTCAACATATCTTCGAGACGAGTATACCAACATAAAAAATAATAATAATCGAAAGTCGAAAGTACGTAAAATTTACCTTATTTTTTTAATATACCTCGTATTATCATCAATTCAATGGTGCTACATCGTGTAGCTTTCAACAGTGTGAATTTTTGGCCATCCTCGCTCCCAAAATTGAGTTGGTCAATAATAGTCTAAGTACAGGGTGGGCCAAATAAGACCTACTAATGTTAAACACAAATAACTTTTTTATTTTTTGACATATTTATTTTTCTTTTTTTGCAGGTTATACTGAATTGTTGGAAATTTATTATGGAACCCTACAGTACAACACAACGCGTTAAAATTAAATTAAAATTTTAAAAAATTAAAAAATAATTAATTAAAAACGCAGCGTAGATATCGGCAACATTTTAATTCCATATCAACTCCCACAGCCTTCATGATTAGGAGTTTGGTCGGTTTTTGAGGAACAGGGTTCAGTAGTCTACCGTCCTGGACGAGATGCCCATCCAAATATTCGCACTGAAGACAACGTGGAAACTGTGCGGCAGAGTGTTGCAGATGATCCATCTCATCATGTCTCAACTCGCCATCGTTCCAGCCAATTGGGCATTTCCAGAACGACATTGCGTAGAATTTTAAAGTTGGATCTTAAGATGTACCCATACAAAATTCAAATTGTGCAAGCACTGCCACCACAAGACCACCAACAACGACTACAATCCTCTATTCGTTAACATTAGTAGGCCTTATTTGGCCCACCCTGTATATGTTTAGTTCAATCAGACATTTTGAAAACTTGTCTGCAATGACAGGAATATCGGTAGATCTCTTCGCAGTTATGTGAGTTAACCAATTTCAATATGTACGTTTTCAGCAAAAATCTATTTGATTGTGTTAATAGAAATTAATTGAAATTAAACCAAATTATATGCTTCTAGTTCAGTGTACTGTAGAAAATATTCTGCTGGTGTTAACAAATAGCAAAAAAACTTAAAGGATAATTGAAAATATCGCCAGTTTTTGAATAATTTAAAAGTATTAATACAAGCCATGATGAAGAGTAATGATTTCTCTAATAAAATTTCAAAATTTTAAGCTTTCTTTCAGTGCGTAACGCCACATCATACATGATTTTATGTTATAACATTCAAATCAAATACCAAAACCCCATTTTGAAGCATTCGTTTATGCTTTAGAAACAAATAGCTCAGATTATTTACTTCTAAATTGACTGTGTTGCAATTTTGTAACTGCATAGGTGAGGAATTCCTAAAGCTGTCATTGAAATAAAAAATGTCCTGTCGTTTTAAATAAGAAAGACTGACACATTTACTAACACATGCAGTCACATCATCATGCAAACATTATTAACAGTACTACGTAGTGTCATATATCCTCCAGGATAATTACAAGAATTTAATCACTCTGTGGTCTTCTACCTCCTACATATATATATTATTCATTAATTTTGCAATATCTTTTGCACATAAATTCCATCGTCGTTGGCAAAATTAAAGGAATTAATTTACATTTTCTCAAAACCCTTAAGCTGACAATATTTTAACAAATTCGTGGAAATTAAAAACGTTTCGATAATAAACTTGCTCTTAACAACACTAACTGTTCATTATAGGTCCTCACAAACAACAGCAGCAACAAAACAAAACGAGTTAAGTTTTAACCATTCAATGTTGTTGTTGACCGTAGTAAAATAAAGTAAATGTTGTTGCTGGCACCATCGCCGGCACGCGCTGCTTTGGTTGCTTTTATTCGTGCCGTCATTATTGTTGCTGCTGCTGCTGTTGCTGCTGCTGTATGCCAATATTCAGAGTCTGCAATAAAAGTTCAACTGAATGTTGGTTAACTTTTTCCGGCATTGAGTTATTAGCGTAACAGC
>JAHXMU010015048.1:0-11452 GCA_019455685.1 Philornis downsi
CCCTTGAAACAAAAGATACCCATAAAAAATTGGATATATTCCAAAAGGGAGACCATTTTCATTAATGACAAGATAGCAACATGTGCCGATTCTATATTTCCAGCAGAAGTGTTTCCAAATTGCCACCAATAACGTAAATATATGTCATTTCAAAGTAGTTAAAATAATAATATTTTTGGAAAAATGGTTGTCAAATTGCAAGTAAAATTGCCGTCTATGACATGCCAATGTCAAAATCATAGGCTGCACCGCCGGTAGTTGTGGTGATTATTGTGCCAATTGGTATGAACAATTTTTGCTGGGTAGCTTTACATTGAGGGTAGTAGAATCTATTGAAAAGAAAAAAAAAATAGGAAAAAGGCTCAACTTAGTATGAAGGATCATCTGCAAAATGACTAATGCCTCCACAGAAAAAAAATTGGCATTAAAAAAAACTAATGACTCGGCGAAATAATATATTTTTTCATATTGAACGCAGAGGGCAGGAAGGATCTATAAAAAGATATTAAGCGTAAAGCATTTTCGCATTGGAAAGATCAACGTTCTTCTATAACGTAAAATGTATCTTCATGAAAAATGTCTTTCATATGGAAAACCCTGTTCAACGATATAAGAAATATACTAAAGTTTTCCATGGAAAATAACAAATGTTCGCTTTGGAATAGCCATTATTTTCCAAACAAAACTGTGTGCCTTTTGGTATGAAAATATATCTTTTACACATGAAAATCCATTCGATCTATTTACAAAAGAAACACTGTTCTTTCTTTTGGTTTATACAATAGTTTCATGTTGGAATTAAAGCATTTATTTAAAAAGGTAAGAAAAAGTACTGATTTAGAACATTGGGAAAAAAGAAGTGTTTTTTCCATAAGAAAAATAGTAAGTTCTTCTTTGTTACATAAGAAGTTTTCTCATTCAAAATGGCGGTATTTTGCAAAGCAAAATTACATATATATTTTCAGCAGAAAAAAGAAATGAAACAGCTTTCTATGGCGGATAAGTGTCCACGCAGAAAAAAATGATTCCTATTTTCCTTCACTGGAAAAAATAGTATTTTTCTAAACAAAAAATATGAATCCTTCTATGGGAAACTCGAGCCTTTCATATAATAAATATTGGGTTGTTGGGAAAGTTCGTTCGGTTAATTCGTTAATTCACCATACGTCACTTCTCATGACGTAGAATTCCTTCAAACACTATCACAACTTCCTCTTACCCCTTCTTTAAACTGTATACTCGTACTACTGTTTACCTGCATTCTCATTCTAGTTTGCATCTTTCAAGGTTCCTATAGAGAGTTGCCGGATCTTTCTGAGAGTACAAAGACCCTTTTTGCGAATCTCGGTTCTTTAAAACCTGTCACGAAGTTTTTTGAGGACTTTTTTAAAACAGCCAACAATAATCAATTTTGCGGTTCTTGAATCATTTGAAAAATCTGCCTGCAACTCACAAAATACGACATTAGAGCATAGATCTGGTAAATCAGGAACCAGTGCTTCTTCTATAACGAAAGATGTATCTTCATGAAGAAATTTCTGCACTTTCCGCTAACGCTACATCAATTCGTTAAAAACACAAAATCGATTAACCTTAAGGAAAGTTTAACTATTCCATCAAGTATTTTCATTTTTAGTAATTCCTTTACCTTCAAATACAAATGTTCCGTTTCCATCAAAAAAAAAAAAAAACAAATAAATAAATAAATAAAAAGAGGAAAGAAAAACTATTCTTAGGATGATTTTTAAGATTTAAGTTTTTCAGGTGGGCAGCACTGCTTGGTAATGGCGTCCAAACGTCATCTGTCAAAGCGAAAAGTGTACAGTATAATCTGCCATTTCATTATGGAAAGACTAACAAACGAGCAACAATTGCAAATCGTTGAAATGTATTATCAAAATTCGTGCTCTGTGACAAATCT
The DNA here is from genome assembly GCA_019455685.1 of Philornis downsi. Lineage (NCBI taxonomy): Eukaryota > Metazoa > Arthropoda > Insecta > Diptera > Muscidae > Philornis > Philornis downsi. The sequence continues at coordinate 1,922 of JAHXMU010015048.1, forward strand.
GCATCGTTTGATATGACCATTTTATGGTCGTCATAATTAATCTGCTGAATTAACAATTCATGCTGTTATCTCCAAATTTTGCACCAAATTTACTTTGTTGGACATAAAACCATCGACTCGCATGCGTAGAATGCGTACCGAAGGAAATATTGCAGCCGTAGCGACCGGTGTTAATGACGATCGTGAAATGTCAATTCGTCGCTGTTCTCAGCGATTGGGCGTGTGTTACTCAACCACAAGGAATTTTTTTTTTCGCCCCAATTGGCTGAGTTGAACTTGGTTGACATGTGGTTTCATCAGGACGATGCAACATGCCACACTGCTCGTGAAACATATGGATATGTTGAGGGATGAATTTGGTGAGCAGCTTATTTCTCGATTTGGCCCTGTGAGTTGGCATCCAAGATCTTGCGATTTAACGCCTCTTGATTATTTCTTGTGGGGTTATGTCAAGTCGTTAGTCTATCTGGACAAGCCAAACACTATTGAAGCCTTACAGAATAATATAACTCGCGTTATTCGTGGAACAGAGGCCGTAATGCTCGAAAAAGGGACGAAAAATTGGCGCTTAAGAATGGACATTTTGAAACGGAGCCGCGGACACCAATTACATGAAATTATCTTTAAAAATTAAATGGCAAAGACCAATTTATCGATTCCAATAAAAATGTTTAATATATTTGAGTGTTTCATTCGATTTTTAAAAAAACTACTATTAAAAAATCACCCTTTAATTGATTAACTGTTGAAAAACTGCTGAAAACATTTCACTATGAAATATTACTATTTATATCAGGCGTTTCCGTTTCTCACTCTTTCCATTTCCGGTTTCTTTGCTTTCGCTTTTCCAGACAAACAATAAAATTTACTCTCAAAATGGATTACTTTTTTTGCAGAAAGATAAGATGAATTTCAGGTGGGAAATGTTAAGCAAAACTAAATTTCTACACTTTCTGTTAACACTGCGTCGATTTGCGTAAAGCATTTTCCCATTGGAAATATCAAAATTCTTCTATAAGGAAAGATGTATCTTCATGAAAAAATTTCTGCACTTTCCGCTAACGCTGCATCAATTCGTTAAGAACACAAAATCGCTTAACCTTAAGAAAAATTTAACTATTCAATCAAGTATTTTAATTTTTAATAATCCCTTTACCTTAAAATACAAATGTTCCGTTTCCATCAAAAATAAATAAATAAATAAAAAAAGGGAAGAAAGAAAAACTATTCTATTTAATTAACTGTTGAAAAACTGCTACAAACCATTCACTATAAAATATTACTATTTATATCAGGCGTTTCCGTTTCTCACTCGTTCCATTTCCGGTTTCTTTGTTTTCGCTTTTTCAGACTGATTGATGAATGTGGTGTTTCCATGTACTGTGATATGCACGCACACTCTCGCCGGCACAACATTTTCATTTATGGCTGTGAGAATAAACGTAGTCCGGAAAAGAAACTTACTGAACAAGTTTTTCCACTTATGTTACACAAAAACGTAGCAGATAAGGTAAGTACCACCATGTCCACCACCACCTCCCCTCCCCGCTGCTTTAGCAAAATCCACTGTACAGAGTAGAGTTCAGAGGAGCTAAGTGCCCAGGAGTAGAGTTCAGGTGATGGAGGACTACACTTCAGTGGCTCCATCTTTCACATGCCTTATAGCTGAGGTCTCTCCAGAGACTTGAAATCTTTTTTGTTTCGTTTTTGTTTTGCTTTCCATCTTAAGTTTTTCCTCTTCATTTTTAATTAGTCAATGTTGGTGGAAAAGTTTTAAGATTTTTCCAAGATCTTACCAAGTGTGTGTGAATTTTCTTTCTTAATTCTTGTGTGTTTTCTGTTTTTCTTTCGTTCTTTTAGTTTTCCTTTGAAAATTGTAAATTTAAAATCCAACGCAGCAAAGAGGGCACAGGCCGAATAGTGGTCTGGATGTTGGGAATAACCAACAGTTACACTATTGAAGCATCATTTGGTGGCTCACTCTTGGGTTCACGCAAGGGCACCCACTTCACCACACAGGTAAGTTGGTATGTTGGCAAACATAATGCGGAGAGAGAGTACAGAGGATAATGGGTAGGTGAAATGATAATTGGAAATGAAAATTAAAGAAAGTTTTTTCAAGGATCTGTAAATTAAGAGTTTTTCTTGCATTTAGGAATGTAATGTAACTTTTATAAGAATTCTTATTCATTTAATTTGGCCTTTTTGTCCATTAGCTCCTGTACTCCTGTACAGCTCAGCATAAATTTCCGCCACAATATTTCATTCGATTGTCCAGATTATTTTAAACGCTTTTATGGCCGACAGTCATGTTTCACATTGTTCAATATTCCTTTCTTAAATAAATCCTATCGCACCCAAGTCCATAGATAAGCTTACATATATCTTTAGGGGCCCCCTAAATATTTATCGACTATAATATTTATTGACTAACGAAAACAAATCTATTATCTTTATCAATAATAATTCCCTTTCTACCTTCGGGCATTAGTTATTGCATTGTTTGTGTCCTTGCCATATTTCCCACTTTAACCACATATCGATGGAGATTTTGTGGAGCAGTTCAGAGTGATGTTGAAGACTTCACCCTCCTTAGCGTTTATGAAATAAATTGGATTTATGTTGCCCCGCAGACGAAGCATATACTACTACTAGCAATAATAATAATATTAAATTATGCTTGTTGTCGATAAGGACGACAATGATGATGATAATGATGTTGATATAAAGACAAAGGAAGTCATTGGTTGCTAAACACATAGGACTAACATTTGTAAGCACTTGAAAATATGTGAGCATACCCATATGCAATTCAAATCAAAATAGACACCGAAGTAAATATACATTATAATAATAATTGGAAATAGTTGAATTCCGCTTTGGGCTCTCTGACTGATTTTCACTTGGTGATCCGTCAAAACCGTTTGCAGAATTTGTCAAGCAGATCACAACTTCCGACTTGCTAGTGTTGAAAATAGAAAGAGTAATGGAAGAAACAGAGCGCTTACATGCTTACGACCCTTTCTAAGGATATAAGGGCCATAATGAGCATGATCTTAGAATTCCCTTATTCTTCATAGAAAAAATGTCTCTGTCCGCTTTCCCGCTGTGTTCGACAAATATAGGCGTGGTGGAAAGAAATTTACTATCTTTGCATTACATCGAAGACTATATTTAGCATAGTTAGATTAATCCGATTTAGTTCAAATATGCACCGTTCTGTTTGATAACTTGATGCTATTTTGAAGGTAGTTGCATAATGCCTCCCTAAGAGAAACCCTCGTCTCTATTGCCAAAAACCTAAGACAGTCAATTTTTATAAGCTTCCCTTGAGGCCGATATTTCACCAGCAAAATCATTCTCATGTAGATGGCAATCGGCAGATGTAGAAGGCAATCACTTGGTGTCATATCCGGATTATTAGGTGGATGCATAAGAACTTCCAAACCAAACTCCTGAAGCTTCTGACGAGTCCCTATCGATGTGAGTGGCCTGGCGTTGTCTTGATGGAACACAATTCCTCTCCTATTGGTCAAAGCCGGCTGCTTCTGGGCGATTGTTTCCTTCATTCTTTCAGACGATTCAATTGTTTACAACAGTGCAGGTCCGTAGTAGAAATTTGAAAGTAGATGAGCAACATATGATTCCCTGTAAATTCCACTAAACGCAAAGCAAAACTTTCCTGACATGGCTTGGCCACTCTTTGTGCTGGCTCACCGCAATTCGACCAAGACCATTTTCGCTTGACGTTGTCGTATGAGACCCACTTTTCATCAGCAATCGTCATTCACTTCAAAAATGGGACGATTTTGCTGCGAAATTCAGGGTTTTTACGTTAAGCGTTAACTCCTGTGACACCCGTAAATGGAGTTTCTTTTTGTATCCAGTTTTATTCAAATGATTCCAAACAAATTTTTTGTGCAATGTTTAGCACCTGGACAATTAAAATAGTGCTTGCATCACGGTCGGACTTGACGATTTCAATTATTTTATCCACATTTTTGACAATTGGAAAGTGATGCATCACGCTGTATATTAAAAATGGTAGAAATATCAATTCAAGATTTGGGAAAAATAGCATTTTCTTGCAACAATTTTGGGAAAAGGTATCATCATCAGTCTCTCGACGATTGCGGAAACTTTTGTTTTAGAAATATAAAACGTCTTATTTTGAAAGACAACAAAATTGAAGGCTCTTAGAGACTAAACCGTCTTCCTAGATGTTTTAACGCACGCTCAAACAATACTGAATCAAGCAATGACAAAACTTTTAGACTACTTTTTTAAGTACGAAATCTTATATTTGTAACGCCATCTAGAGTAACATGATCGCACAATAGTGTGATGCACGAGATACAAATTACTGAAGCCATGTACGGGAAAAACAATAAAGGTTTTTGCACATGATGACAGTTTTAGGAGGTGACATAGTCTCAATTTGTAAAGGGTGTCCCAACAAGAACGCAAAATTTAAATTTGGCGCCATTCGAAGTGTCATTGTTTGACATTTGAACAATTGTTATTGTTTGCTAGTAGAAGGTACGAGGTTAGTAAAAACGAAGCGATACACGAAAGAACAACGCATTTTCATTGCAAAATTGTTTTACCAAAATTGTTTTACCAAATCCACTATGCAGCGAATTTTGACGAATCATGCATGCACAGTTCAATTGACTCAGAAACTGAAGCCAGTTGACCATGGACAGCGAAGGAAGTTCGTTAATTGGGTATTGGAGAGACAACATGAAACTGCTGATTTTGCCGATAAAATCATCTTCAGTGACGAGGCCCATTTCCATCTTGATGGCTTCGTCAATAGGCAGAATTGTCACATTTGGGGTGAGGAAAATCCTCGAGTGATTCACGAGAAACAAATGCATCCTCAACGTGTCACTGTGTGGTGTGGATTTTGGGCTGGAGGAATCATTGGACCTTTTTTTATGAAAATGAGACATGTCAAGCGCAAACAGATAATGGTGTTCGGTATTGTGAAATGATATTCAGTTTTTTCGTGCCTAGAATTGAAAAAATGAATGTAGAGAGCATGTGGTTTCAACAAGACGGCGCCACACGTCATACAGCCAGAGAAACAATTCAATTGCTGCATCAGTCATTTAAATCTGGCGTTCTTGTTGGGACACCCTTTATAAAGGAAATTGATGGTAGTCACAATACAATTGCAATATACATATAAATTATTATTTGTGAAAATGTACATTCATTGATAAGAAAAATACGTAAATTCAACGGATTTTGTCTACATAAATCAAATGTTGTCATCTAAAGAGACAGCATTCTAAACAATGAACATCCATGCAGTAGCATAGACATTTTCATCCTAGTTATTACAATATACAGTTGAACTTCTATAACTTGAACTTCTATAAGTTAAAATCTTCTTTAAGTCGAAGCAAATCTAATGTCAAGAGCGCTTATGTGGTGAATTCCCTTTAGTTTTGCTTTCATAACTCGAACTTCCATAACTTGAATTTCTCCATAACTTAAATAAAAATGATGGCACAAGCTTCCGTATGTCGAATTTTTCTCGAAGAAGATGACATACCTTTAATGTTCTTAAGCAATCCTAATGAAGATCTCAACTTTGTGGAAGCGAACAATGAAGCCTGGCTAAGTTTGAATCATATAACTTCCAATGGAACTCTTCTCGATTACATTGAAGTTGATGATGATGTTGTTATATCAAGTTATCCTACAGATGACGATATAGTCCAACAGTGCTCTAACCATTTAATAACTCATACTGAAAACTTATCAGATAGCGATGAGGAGGGTTCAGTGGAAGAAGTTATTAGAAAACCATCCAGAAAAACTGCTGAGGATTCCTTAAACAATTTGTACTTGTATTTACAAACAAATGAAAATACAAACGATGAGCACTATAAAGCGCTAAATAAAATAGAGTTACTACATACTCATGACAAAAAAGACCCCATTCAGCAAAAAATAACAACATGTTTTAAATAAACATATCTGTGTATGTAAGTATGTCTAAAATAAAACTGATTGAATTTTAATGCAGGGCGTGTGTTTTCTTAAGACTAAAAATTAACAAATGTACAGTATATGTATGCAATTCCATAACTCGAAATCTCCTCGAATTCTCCATAAGTCGGATTTTATTTTAGGATAATGGTGATTCGAGTTAAAGAAGTTAAACTGTATATTGATTATGTTATGATGTGGATGATAGTTTATCTTGTTTCTTCGTGGTTTATTCTGTACGATACAACAGCTATTGCTATGTTCCAGAGGAAACCATAAATGTATAGTTGGTTGTGTTTTATCTTGTCAATGAAATGTTTTTCATGTTGTGGTCAAGGAGAATAGTTTGGAATCCATAAAATATTGTTTACCACATTTGGCATAATAAATTATTGTGTTATATTTCTTAATGAAAATGTCTTACAGGAATGAGAAAGGAGCAAGGCTATGCTATCTGTTGAAGTCTTAAAAGAAGTAGTAGTAGTAGTAGTAACAGTAGTAGCTTAACTAAGCGCGAAAGCGGTTCAAAGAAACACTGACTTTAACTTTCTGTCAAAAAAGTACCGGTGCTTGGTCAATAAAACACAACATATTTACTATCCATTTAAATGTATTGCATTGTCTTCAAAGAACGCCCCTTACGAAATAATACCAATGAATAATACAATCCATCGAAACATTTTTCAAATGTTCTCGCTGCCAATTCTCTTTCACGTCCCCATCGTTATGAAAGTTGATGCCTCCAAGTGTCAATCTGGGTTTTGGAAAGAGAAAAAGTCAGCCCGGAGTCATATCAGGTAAATACGGTAAATGTTTGATGACATTTGTTGAGTTTTTCGTAAAAATGAAAGAAGGAATTCACAATGGTAACCTTATGAAATGGTGCGTTATCATGGTGCAAAATCCATGAGTTTTCAGAAACCCTTTCGACGAATTTTCTCTCTTAAACGACCCATAATATTTTTTATTTACCTGACTTTCAGATAAGAATTCAAAGTGCACAACACCGTGATAATCAAAGTAAATAGTCAATATTACTTTGACCGTTGATCGACTTGGTTTTTTTTGTTTTGCCTGTTTACTGGTTTCCGTGCCAAATTCGTAAAGTCATGTTCTACCTCTAGTTGTAATGCAATTTCTGAAAGGGAAATCGTAATTGACTTGTCCCAGCACGTCTTCAGCGACTTTTTCATGATCGAGTTATTAACAAAAATACATATTTTGAAAAAAAAAGTGAAAACTTTTCAAAACTATTCAGGGAACAACGCGTTTCACATACAAACAATCGTATAAAATGCTGCGAGTTGATTCGTCAAATACAGAAAGTTCAGCGTCTATATTTCCCAAACGTATTAGGTGTACAACTAAGTTCTCGCTGTTTTTTTTTTATAAAAATACAACTTTATTATAAAAAGATGTTTACAAATGATTCATTGAAAGTATTGTCCATCGCTAGATACCACTTTTTCCCATCTATCTGGCAACGCTCGAATTCCGTCACTGTAAAACTGTTCATCTTTTGAGGCTATCCACGAATCTAGCCATTCCTTAATGTCGTCATATGAGCGGAACTGCTAGTCAGCCAGACCGTGCGCCATCGAACGAAACAACTGATAATCGGATGGCGTAATATTTGGAGGATATGGCGGATGGAGTAAGACTTCCCATTTCAGCGTTTGCAGTTAGGTTTTAACGGGCTTTGCCACATGAGGCCGGGCGTCGTCATGCTGAAGAATCACTTTTTCGTGTCTCTTCGCATATTGAGGTCGATACTGATTCGCTTGGTTTCAACAGCTCTTAATAAATAACACCGACCTGGTCCCACCAATTACGGAGAACAACCTTCGCAGCGTGAATATTCGCTCGAGGCGACGACGCAGAAGAATGACCGGGCACCTCCCATTAATTTCTTTTCTTTGGATTGCTGTAATGAATCCTTTTTTATCACCCGTTACAATACGATGAAGAAAAGCCGGGCAGCGCTGAAACAACTGTTCACAGGCGAAAAAAAAAACGGCGCTTAACGTCCCTTGGCTTCAACTCATAAGGAACCCAAAGTCCTTGCTTTTGAATCATTCCCTACGCATGCAATTGCTTAGAAATGACTTGGCGGGTAACTCCTAATACTAAAGCAAGCTACCTGCGTTTGACGCGAATCCCCATCCAGCAATGCCGTCAATTCAGTGTTTTCGAAGGATTTTCGTCTTCCTTCACGCGAACGATCGTCAACATCAAAATCACCATCTTTATTCGTTTTCAATGAATTAAATGTCTGTGCTTTAATTCAGACTATTTTCAGATGAGATCAGATCTGAATCACACTTTTGCACTGACGGAAAAGAACGTTGGGTAAAGGACTTACATCAGTTCACCTGACTGGTTCCAATTTTAAAACTTTCCCTCAGCCATTCATAAGCTAAGAAGCTATTAAGTGCCGTAATATGGACCTTTCCCTCTGGTTGTTAATTACAGTTCAACATCATCAAACATATGAAAAAATACAACACATTCGTCATTTGGCTAAAAGAATATCACAAATGAAAACACACTTGTATGGAAACAAATACTCTTAACTTTTCCTTTCCACAAAAAACAGAAATGTTCATTAACTTTTTCTACTTTTCAAATAAACGTAGAAGAAGAAGAAAAAAACTCGTATTCCATGGATACCCATCAACGCAGAGTTGGTTAATTCTACTTCTCAAAGTAGCTACGACCACAAAGAAAAAGCATTGCAAAGATATTTGGGATGCAATAAAAAGAAACTTTATGCTTTTAACCAAATTTGCTATGAGCACTACATTAGTTTACCAGGACGACGAAAATGCGGAAGAAGGAATTGCAGCACAAGGCAAGACAGAAATAGAACTCACCTAAGCATTTTCATTACATCGTTTGCTGTTTGCTAGATTCCAATTCAATTGAGCAGGACATTATAAGTATTTGGTAGTGTCAGGACAAACTTTCTGGCTGTGTTGTAGTATTTGTTGTTCCCTATGTGTAGATGATGCTTCTGGGTAAATTTTGATAAATGCTTACTGAAGCATTTCTATGATACCACTGATATCTGATATAATGATATATTTTATAGACACACACACACTCACACACCGCCACCACCACTACTCAATCACATACAGATACCCTTGTCTGAAATTCGACCAGTACGTTTGCAAGTTTTCACATATACGAGTACGATGAGACCTGAAGATGTATAAAATGTTGTCAGGACATTTAAGCTGATTATACACACACTTCATCTCTCTCTCTCACACACACGCACATACACACACGAGTTTATGATAACTTAACAGATTCACACGTGTTCACTTGCTATAGTTGGAAGCATCACAGTTGCTAAGGAATTTCTGTTCATACCTTTGATCTGAAAATATCCTGCTTTTCGTGTCTGACAAACATCCATTGCATTTGCGTTGTTGTACATTTAATAGCATTAAATAAAATTTGAAAACATTTCTGAAGCACACAAAAGAATGTTTGCATAGCTGTGCTAAGTGGGTTTTAAAT
>JAHXMU010015055.1:0-11413 GCA_019455685.1 Philornis downsi
CTTGTTAATAAATGATTGCATTACCCAAATATAGTAAATTAAAAAAAAGTTATTAGAATAGTTCAAGATTTTTTAAATTAATTTGGTGCCCAGTCTTGGGTCTCTAAAGGAACAAAACTAATTCTGGATTCAGTCCAAACCCGAGCCAGATAAATAAAACTACACTAAACTTCATCAATCATTGTTTTATCGGGCTGCTAGAACTGAACCACAACTAATTCAAACCTGAACTATGCGCTTACGAATTCTTACCATCTTACTAAGAACAGGAATGTGCATAATTTAAACAAATCGCAATCGATTGATGATTAATTAAGTAGCAATCACAAAAAAAGATGCCATATTGACTAGTCATCTAATCACATACTTGTTGCTGTCACCGTACTTATGTTACATATATCGTATAGTGACTAGCAAATATAAGGTGGCTAATGTATCTTGGAATATGTTAATTTAAGAAAATTATACAATTACTTAATTACATCTTATTATGAGTATCAAATGTCAAAAGCGATAACTGGCGTTGTTCAAAATGCACAGGTTTGGGAAAATATTAATAAACATTGACAGAGCTCACAACGTTAAAGAGTGTTTAACATTACTGGCATTTTATTTTTATGAACGCTGTAAGTTTTGAATGAAGTATAACACTTTGCAGATCGAGAGAAATTGATGCCTGCTCGATTTCTTTTTCGAAAATATAAACCATATCGTTTAACAAATTTAAATAGACGCAAATGTAAAAATTGTAGGCTAATGTTTGTTAAGCAAACACACGTTGAAGTAATTAATTCAGTTTTAACAGAGTTTCAATTACCAACGCCCAAACGATAAGGACAATTTTGGTGGCGTAATTTTCAGTGGGCTTATCAATATCATAGTAATTCAGATGAGAGGATGGAAAAAGAATTGGTACTGATATTGTCTTTTGTATAATAAATCTTCAGTTTTGAAATATATGGAGGTGATGGATGCTAGAAAAAATGGCAGGAAGACATATTTTTTTTTAGATAATATTACATTATCCAGGCTATTTCGTATCTGCCAAACTGTAAGTTCATCCACTGGAAAAAAAGCACAAAGCCATTTAGAAGCTTCATGCTAAAAGTGCAACAAAATCAAAAAAAGAACCGACTAAATAACTTTTAATACTAAAATACTTATTAAATCGATTGAGCGATGTCCGTCTATATAACTATATTGTTGGCTGACTAGTAGTACGATAATTGTAGCAGTCTTCAAGAAATCTCTTGCAACTTCACTTAACCAAAAATATTGCCAGACTGTAGCCGGCGATTTTAAAAGGCCTATTATATTGGTGCACCTCATGTAGCACCTCGCATATAAATTGACCGTATTTTGGAAATTCAATTCTTTCAGTATAAATATTCTTAAGGTTCATGTCTTTCATTCAGATGCACAAAATGCAGCCTAATTTAATGCACAATAATCGCTTGCTAAAGTAGAATTTGAGCTAGAAAATTGACTTGTATTGTCGCGTTCATCCTGATAGCTCCCATATATATAAGCCAATTTTCTGAAATTTAGTCCTTCTGTAAATTTTAATTAGCAAGCTGTAGTAGTCTAGACTTTTATCCATTAAATTACCAGCATTTCCTTCAGTATAAATATTCTTTTAGTCTGATGAACAATATGCAGTCAAATTTAATGCTCAATAATCGCTTGTAGAATTTGAGCTAAAAAATTGACTTGTATTGTCGCGCCCATCCTGATAACTCCCATATAAATTAATCGATTTTCCGAAATTCAGTCTTTCCTCTGTAATTTTTAATTAGCAATCTGTAATAGCCTACATTTTTATCCCTTAAATTACCAGCAATGGACAAAGTGACCACACCCCTTCTGGTACCTGCTTGCTAACGACTGATTTAACCTATAATTTTAAGTTTCATATCTTGCAAACACTTGTGAAAAAAGAGGGCACCTACACACTCTTTCAGATACCTCCCATATAAATTGACGGATTTATGGAAAATTTCCGCAACCTGCCCCATATATAGCGTTGTCCACTCTTCGTTTTCAATTAAAGTTAAACAAAACACACATAAAGCTATGATTTCGATGAAACTTCTATTTCATTATAATGCTTGAACCTTGCCATTACGCACGAAATACAATGTCATTTAAATAACCGCCTCTGGAATGGTTGTAGCATTGGATCTTTTTGAGGTCGTTTTCGAAAAATTCCATAATTTTTCCAGTCGCTTCAAATTTCTTTATAAGCTTGTCATTTCCTTTCACCCTGTAATTCACGAAAAGTACCCAAGTTTGTATCACCTCTTCTGTAATAAGTTTTAACTATTTTTACGAGATCATCGCTTTTGAGTCAGCCTTTTAGTAGTAAGTTTTAACTATTTTTACGCTTTCTTTGGTACTTAAACGATTCATATTCGTAAATGAAAATCCTTTCACTAGATAAACGTTATTTCAGATGACAGGAATTTAATAGCTGAAGGCCCTGTCAGATCAATTCTGAAGCCACTAAATGGATACCAATATAAAAATTGCATTTTAAAACGATGTACTTCATTACGATATTAATTCTCCGATTTACCTAAAACCAAAAATGAAAGAAATCTATTCGCATATAATTCACTTAGTAACATTCAGGGTTCCGAATTGTTTATAAATCATAAAAATAGTATTACAAAAATTTGTGCCATAAATCATAAAATATCTGTTTAGGGTAATGGAATATGAAGTTGTAGTCATTACAACAAAAACAAAAAAAAAAAACATTTAAGTGCAAGCATCTAAGATACAGAGGGATTTCACATCCATCGAACATATAAGAGAAATGAATACAAATGTTGGCCCATCGAACAAAATAACAGCGCTGTATGAAACTTGGTAAAAGCGTATCAATTGATAAACCGTTCAAGGATGCAGCTGGTCATCGGAGGCACAGTTAAAACTATCAAGTTTTGCGGAGTAAAGTGCATATATACGAGGGCGTCCCCGAAACTGGCCAACGAAACAAAGAAAACATAAAAAAAATGAGAAAATTTTTCTTTATTATTCAACATAATCTCCTTTTAGCTCGGTACACCTTTTCTACCGACGTTCAATAGCTTTTATACCCTGTTTATAATAAGAACTGTCAACCTCCTTAAAATAGTCATCAACCGCAGACTCCACCTCTTCATTGTTGGCAAATCTTTTACCGCCGAGTCACTTTTTCAACTTTGGAAATACAAAATATTTCAAGGGATCTAAATCTATCGAATAAAGTGCATGATAAAGCAATTCTAACATTATTTAATTAATATTGGCCATCAGAATAGTGGATATGTGAAAATCATCCAAATTGATACAAAGAAATATCTCATAACGCTTTTAGATGACCAACAAGGGAGAAATGAGACATGAATATTACTGCAGTCTAAAAAGAAAGGCCAACGCTAAAATCTAGCAACTTATATTATCTGTCCTAAATATAATAGAACAGGCGCAATCAAAAATTATTTCTGGGAATTCAAACTTTTAGGGATAAAGCAGCAAATAAATAAGACAAACATTGAAACTGAAGTGATCAAAATTAGGGACAGGTAACTACGGATCTTTTTTTATTCACCTTTTCAAGGAAAATACGTAGACTAGACGAGGCAAAGAGAATATTATTTTTTAGACCAAAAAATTTCAATAAAAACAAACGATATCAAGCGAATGTGGCTACACGTTTGAAGACAGAATATTGAAAGCTGCCCAGGCACTGATAAATAGTTGCAACGAAATTCATCTTCCAATTTGTGTTGCACTTAAAATGTGGAATTACGCATAGGAACAAGCTAGTCTTTATTTTATCTTCATCTTTCGAATTTTGCTCATGCGTTTTACGGAACGGTCATTTGTGATTCTGAGCCGGTGCTTCTATCCTTATTAGGAATTTTCCGGACTTCGGCTTCAGAGTAGGACAATTGCTAGTAATTTCAGTATGTCTAAGCCAGCTTTGGTTATTTTGACCCCTGATGCTGAAGAAATAGAACTCGTAATTACGGTAGACGTGTTGCGTAGAGCTGGTATCTCTGTTAACGTAGCCAGATTAGGTGGATGTGATCCCGTTAAGTGCTCCAGAGACGTGATGGTTGCACCAGATGCGTCTTTGGAGAGTGCAAAGCGTAGCAAATATGACTGTGCCATTTTACCATGGGGCTTGGGTTGTTCGAAAGCAATGGCTGCGACTCCCCTAGTGAGGAAGATTCTAAAGCAGCAAGAACGAGATGGACGCATTGTCGGCGCAATTTGCGCTGTTCCCATAGTGGTAGCGGCGAATAACATTCCTATTGGAAAATCTCTAACATCATATCCTTCTTTTAAGTCGCAATTGGATGCACAATACAAATATCTTGACGATCAGAAGGTTGTCCAGAATGGTAACTTGATAACAAATCTCGGCCCTGGAACAGCTTTTGATTTTGGCCTCAAAATTGCTCAAGTGCTGTCATTTCCAGAGAAGGCTGCTGATGTTGCATAGGAAATGTTGCTTTAAATTACTTAGTTGTTATTTGTTAAATCTACAGTTTAATAATAAGCGATTCTGCTCTTTGGCTGAAGCAAAAAGGTTAATGTATATATTCGTACTTATGTTGGCACATAAATCCCCAGTCTGGCAATAATTGTCAAAGCAAAAATTGCGAATAACGCTAATAATGATAGCAATTTCCGTTAATCATAACTCAATTACAAGCTTCCTTTCACCAATTTCCAATAAACAGGTTTATTTGTTTTAATTCATTTAATTTTAAATTAAATTTTGCTATTTTTGGAAGTAGAATTTCCTATGACGGCACGATTTTGTTTAAAATAATGTGAAAGCTCAAATAAAAACCTTTAACCGTTATAGCATTTTATGTCGCGTGCGATAGATTAAATACTATTATCAATTCCAAAAAAAGATATAAATTAATTCAATTTGATTTGTTTTTTTTTTTTACATTTATAAATTTATAATGAATTTTGCTCCTACATTATCACAGCATACATGCAATACTTTTTTGTTAAATCTTATCAAATTTTTTCGTTACAGTTGTTTGACCATAACAGTAGTTGGGTTCTATTATTAAACTCATCAACAACGGGAACTTGTTGCATCCTTTCGTAATCGTTTTGCACCAACATGCAGGATAACACACAAAACGTGTTGCATTTATTGACACAAGGATTTGTGGCATTTAGAGTGATGCACCATGTTAAGCAATTACCCAAAATTCTGCTAAATGGGGCATAGAAGAGAGGAGTGCTGTGGAAGAAAACCAAAAATATGAACAGGAAGTTGTAGGCAGCAGCTTAAAATTGTTACAATTAACAATCCCCGTTTATGATGTTCTCAGTTGCGCATACATTTTTACGAAGATTCAAAACATTGGTGTTTAAGAACCCATATGGGCTGTTAGCTTAGCATTAATTACCTACATCAGACCCAGAATCATTGAGTAATAAATCGTTGAATATGTGCAGGATTCCAAAGATCCCCAATTATATTTTCAATTACGTCATTGAGGGCAAGTGTCAGTATAATATTTTTGCAAAAATCATTCAAACTCTTTCATAATCATCTTTTCCTTCTGCAGTGATTCAATGCTGTGCATTCATTAGCAACAACAACTCGAATGTAGTTGGATTTATTTGGGCAGATTTTCAAAAATACTCATTTGAACATTAGGGTGTCTTCAAATGTTATTTTCATTAATTCTTCTTTTAGTCAGTTTAGAAACTAAATGAGTCATAAATTGGCGAACAAGTTTAGGACTTTCATTTGCATAGCATCTGAATAACAGTCATTATACTACTTTTGAAACAGCCTCTTAATTATCATTACTCTTATTCAATCATTTAATAATATTAACAGCAATAAAGCAAATTTAATGGGATTAATTTGATTTATTCTCAAAAGTATTCGATTGGTTATTAGGATATACATATTAAAAAGTTTTGGTTAACGTCTTATTTTACTGATGTTAAGAACAAAGCGCTAAATACTACAGGCCTCATCGTATCGGAAATTCGCTTGCAGCCTATAGACGGGAAACGGGAGATCTCCTCATATTTATTCATATTCATTATTCCGAACCTGAGTTTAAGAAGCTTTTACTGAACTTGTCCATTACTCGACTATACGAGGTGTTCGTCAGACATATCGATGTGACAGACACTGACTGATATGTGGCTGTATCAAACTAACGATCATATAAACGTGCTACGGTCAGTCTCCGCTGTATCCTACTTTCATAAAGGGTGTCCCGACAAGAACGCAAATTTTAATTCGAAGTGTCATTGTTTGACATTTGAACAATTATTATTATTTGCTAGTAGAAAGTACGATTGCTGCATCAGTCATTTAAATCTTGCGTTCTTGTTGGGACACCCTATATTTACATATACATATATTTACATAAACATATATATATATATTTTGCTTCGACGATAGGAAAACGCTGGCACAAGTGTATTATATCTGAGAAGGACTACTTTGAAGGAGATAAAATAGGAATTGATGAATAAATAAATATTTTTTGAGAAAAATGAAAATTTACCTTATTTTTTGAACGCACTTCGTATATGTATTTTTAAAATGTAAATAGCTGGCTGTTTACAATTTCACACACTCTATGCAAATTACAGATTCATAGTGCAGATGTTATTGATTGCCTTGAATTGTAAAGGCAATTATAAGAAAATGTCCTCACACACAAAATGCCGTATTTTTCTTTTAGGTAAATTTCAGAAGATTTAATGCACTCGCTGTAACTAATTCAAATTTCTTAGAGAAATTGTAACTTAGTTTAAATTTAAAAGAAGAAATCTTATACCGAAAAAATAAGGTCCAGATACCAGTAAAACTAAATTTTCATCTAATTCGTTAAACCATTTTAAAGGCACGCATAGAATTAAATTGAAATATAAGCATCAAATCCCATCATCTTAGGATGATAGAAATGACTGTGGCATTCAGGAAATACTTTTCACCACAATATGAGGATTGTGGTTACGAGAAGGAAAGTCAGGGAAATTTGACTTGTGTTTTTACACCGGTAAGTGGAGGGTACCTGCCTTGTTTGTTTTTTTTTTTTCTTTTTTGGGTAAATGGAGAATTTACTTAAGATTTGTTTGTAAAAACTTACATATGTTATAGAGGTTTGTGAGTTGCTTTGCCTTTGTTGAGGATGTCGAGAAAAACAAACCGAGTCATCGTGACCTTGCACCACGAAACCTCGGTTTAATTTTCAACGAGTTTATGTTAAAGATAAAGAGCAATAATTGCCATATGGCTATAAAATAATATTACAACTCATGGTTTGAATATGAATAAGTATGAAATTACAATGCATTTCGTATATCTAGATAATGTATTATACAGGGTGGGCCATAAGGGTGTTGGCGGTTTAAATCTTCAATTTCTCGGTAACGCGCGACGCGGGGTGGCGGGGGGATATGTTGTTCGCTGCGCCGCTTCCTGGAAATTTAGTCGCCATGGAGCCGTACACGGGAGTGCAGCGTGCATTTTGAGAGCGATTTAGAGCGAACAATTATTGCAACATGCTTGCAAACTTTTTGGTGCCAGCTTTGCAAGAACTTCAAGGCAATACCTCGAGGATGTGGTTTCAACAGGATGGGGCCACATGTCATACGACTAGGGTATCCATAGAGCTGCTGAAAAATGTTTTTCCTGGAAAACTCATTTCGAGAAGGGGGGATATTGAATGGCCCCCACGTAGCCCCGATCTCTCTCCATGCGATTATTTTCTATGGGGCTACCTCAAATCGGTAGTCTACGAGAATAATCCGACCAATTTAGAGCAGTTGAAGAGGAACATTATTCAGGAAAGTAACAAAATACCGAGAACAACTTTTCAACGAGTTTTCCAAAATTTGCGACTTCGGTTCCAAGAATGTCAAGCAGCCGAGGGAAGCCATTTGGACAACATTATTTTTAAGTCTTAAAAATTCCGATGCTTCTACTTTTTAAAAATACAAATATATTTTTTTTATGTTTCGTAGTTTGTTTTTAATTGAATATTTAAACCGCCAACACCATTATGGCCCACCCTGTATATGATTTTTAATTCAAAAAAGGTATGAAAATTCATATTAGCTAATAATATAGTTCAATTAGTAGGAATAAAATATGAATTATTGAACGGTATGTAATCCGTTCAACAAACATAATAAACTTAGTAAATTTGACTTAAGAACTTATATGCATTTTCTTATTTCACACGAAGGAAAAAGGAAGATAAAACTGTGTGAATTAAAATGAATTCAAACCATATATTTTCTTTAAAAATTTAAAAGGTTCAATATATTACATATAATTTCTAAGATTACTCTTGAATACAGACACATGCAAATATACCAGGCATATCTGCTAATAAAATTATAGAAATTAATAAAAAAACGAATCCAAACAGGTTCTGTTTGTAAGTTGCCTTCCATTATTGATAAGCCCAATCCCGACTATGAAAACAAAAGTAGTGACAGCGTATCCCGTCTGCCTTTTTTTCTTACTATTATAAATTGGCTTTTCCCAAGATTAGGTCAGACCCAAATTGTATATATATATTTCTTTAGGATATAAAATGTCGTGTCCATATTAGAGAGAACCTTTGGAAAATACATTAAATATATTAGAAATTGTGCCAATAGGCTTTAATATAGCCACAGATACGGCTATATTAAATCGGATGCGATTTAGTAAACGGGCGCTGAAATTAGGTTGTTTTTATATCTTGTTTTAATTTTTTTACTTTAATGAGTCCGATTCTTGAAAGTTATATTTTTTGCATTTTCTTACTGTTCCAGTTCGTTCGGTTAATTCGTTAGTTCACTATCAAAACTTCCTTCCGCCTATTCTCTAAAGTGTTTGCTATTGTTTGCTTGTGTTATTGTAGAGTTAAAAAAAAAAAGTTTTTAAAAGTGGGAAAAAATGAGCGAAATAGAGTATTTTTGATATATTATGCTGTACTATTTCTGAAAAGGAAAAACGGTTGCTCAAGCCAACCGAAAAATAAAGTCTGTTTATGAAGAAAACTGTCCAAATAAAAGAACTTTCCAGAAATGGTTTAAAAAACTTTCTACGGGCAATTTCTCTGTCTCATTTTCATGCTACAGTTAGGGAAATAGCTGAAATAATCAAAAAATCAGTCTCAACCATCCACGGGGTTATGAAAGAGCTATGGATTTGTGAGAAACCTCGATGCGTGGGTACCTTACTCTCTAACCAAGACCTCGCGCTGAATTGCGGACCTGTCAGAGCTTGGGTCGGAAGTTTTACCTCAACCACCGTACTCCCCAGATCTCGCCCCGTCCGACTATCACCTATTTCGCAGTCTGAGCAATCACGTGAAGGATTTGAATTTCTATAACGGCGGAAAAGAGAAAAATCAAATTGAACGCTTTTCTTCAGAAATACCACGAGAGTTTTGTGAGAGAAAAATAAAAATTGTTTTCTTGTATATAAATTTGTAAATAAATTTCTTTTAAAAACCGAACAACCCGATATTTACTTTAATTTCGCAAAATATTAGATTGATACAAGAATAAGATAGATGATAAATTGTATTATTTGTTTATAAACTCATACAACAATGCGGTGATTAAGTTAATTGCATTGTGAAAAAATTTTCCAAATTGCACAGAAGAATGCTTCTTACTCTGGTCACTACTAATTTCAATTAATTATTAAAAAATTGTTTTAAAACTAGCACAGAAATTCCAGTCAGGTAATCTGAAACTTCATCCTATATCATTTTACAGAAGCTTTGTTCGACAGTTCGTACATAAGTACATGTACGTGAGAAACGCTATCCGAAAATAGAGCTTACAAAAAGTTCAAGTCTTGATAAAAAAAAAAGTTTTATGATTTGAGCTCAATTTTTTGAGGAGCGAATAAAGCTTACAAAAAAATGTCCAAAATTTGATTTTTGTAAAATTCGAAATGTAGTTTTGGATAGATGTGAATGAGTAGATATGAATAGTAATCAGCTGATCTACAGATACATTCCCAAAGATAGTGTGTAGGGAAAAATTTTAGTGTGCAAAGTTCTAGTAATTCATGTTCACATCTAAAAAGCCATGGCAGCAAATTTTTTTAGATTTGGGGCTGTCTTATTGTGCAAATTGTGCAAAGCGATATAGAATATCGTAGAATTAAGCAAGTTTTAGATGAACTGGAAGTATCAAATTCTATTTACGGACAAACAAGAACATCTTTTTTTTTCATTTTTGCATCATATCAAATATTATACACTGCATCTCTGTGGAAGAGTTTGAATTGAAATCCAGGGTTTTGATATCAAATATCTGAATCCTTATAATAGCAAACAATTTCTACAATTTGAAGCACATACTTTATTTACATAATCGCCACATTGCCAACAAAAATTATAAGTATTTCCCACACATTTACTTTTGTTTTTGCTTCCAAAAAAAGAGGCAGTAATTTTTTAAATATGTAGCAGTTAATTGGACAATGTTAGCTAATTTTTGATATAGTTTATCACAAGTTTATCATATAATCATATTTTCGTTATTTCTTAAGTATTACTTTGGAGTATTGAAAAATCTGTAACAAAAATATCGGCCATCTTCTGACAAACAAATCCGAACTATTTTTGTTTTACAAAAAATGCTTTCAATTTAAACTACTTCTGAGTTTAGATAACTGCTTTAACTTTCGAAAAAGTCTCCAATTCATTCGTTGCAGGAAACCTGATTTGAAAATTTACAGTGTTCGCTGTAAGAAGTGGCATCACCTAACAGTAAACTGAAGAAACTGTGTAATGAAATTTTTCGGCTTTGGTGAAAATCGATCAATTTATTTCGGCCATCCATCATCCGACAAACTCATTTTAATTCATATCTCCTTATTCAAATCTGAGCTAATTTTGGATTTAGAAAACTGCTTTCAATTTGAACTACTTCTGAGTTTAACTTTTGATTTAGAAAAATGCTTTCAATTTGAACTGCTTCTGAGTTTAGATAAGTGCTTTCAATTTTGACAAAGTCGTCAATGGACCGAATTTATTTGTTAGAGCAAACCTGATTTGAAAATTTACAGTGCTCGCTGTAAGAAGTGGCTTCAGTGTATGCAGGTGCATCACCTAATAGTAAACTGAAGAAACTGTGTAATGACATTTTCGGCTTTGGTGAAAATCGATCAATTTAAGCAGGCCATCCATCTTCCGACAAACTCATTTTAATTTATATCTCCTTATCCAAATCTGAACTAATTGTGGATTTAGAAAAATGCTTCCAATTTGAACTACTTCTGAGTTTAATTTTGGATTTAGAAAACTGCTCTCAATTTGAACTACTTCTGAATTTAATTTTGGATTTAGAAAAATGCCTTCAATTTGAACTACTTCTGAGTTTAGATAAGTGCTTTCAATTTTGA
>JAHXMU010015060.1:0-13054 GCA_019455685.1 Philornis downsi
TTCTCTTCGATGAATAAAAAAAGAGAGTTGATGAGAAAATTAAAAGGTCATCGGATTGGAGCGAATGTCATAACAGGAGAAACTGACAACACGAATAATTTCATCTATGTAAATGATGAACTTACGCCGCACAATCGGTGCCTTTTATGGATGGCGAAAACTAAGGCTAAAGAATCGCAATGGAAATTTGTCTGGACCCGTAATGGCCACATATATGCCCGAAGAAATGAAAATTCATCGCTAATTGTCATAACTAATGCCACAGATATCGAAGCCATTAATGTTTCAAACTAACATAATAAAATCTTTAAGCAAGTTTCATAAAAACTCCAAGTTTTAAGCTTACAAACTTATTAGCTCAAAACTTTTATGCGTTTATTTAAAAAAAAAAAATCGAATTCAATCAAAAAAATACTCAACTATAAACATTATTAAACTGTGATTTGATTTGAGTTTGAAAAGTATTCCTATGACTTGTAAACTTTGTTGGTTTGAGCTCTCTTTAGTTGTTGCTTCAAAAATAATCTCTTTAGTAAGGAATCACTGTTTAATACAATTCTAAGGCTTCGGGACGCAATTGAAAGATTTACCCATGAAAAAGGAATACAATTTTTGCAAGTGCTACACCCTAAAGCGTGATACCTTAAAATGCTTTCTTTGCTATTATTTGCCCCTACCACAGCGGGCAAAAGTGTCTATCAAAGGTGGTAAAATGAACATAAAAAGGAAGTACTCAAAGAAAATAAACCCAAAGTATTAACAAAAATAAACAATCACCCAAAAATTAATTCAATGTTGTTGCTGTCATTGTTCGTACGATGGAATTAGAGTGAATGTGTTAAAAATGTGTAAAATTGCGAATTAAGTTTTGCGTTCCTTTCACTACTACTTTGCCGGAGAGGAAATCTTCCAAGAAAAACCATTTAAGAAATGAGATTTCATTGTACAACCAGACACATTTTTGGAGCAAACCATGTCGACGCCTTCGAAATTAAGGAATAACACTGTATATAATAATCTCACACTCCAGGCTATAGTAAAGGCAACGCAACTGTTCAACCGTACTAACTGTTGTACGCCAATACAAACAACCACACTCACACACACACACTGACTCGAATACGCGCACAGCGGGAACAGTTAGGAGAAGCAACATTAAAGAATGAATCCTTATAGTCGGAAACACAATCCCCAAAAGAGTATAGGATTATATGTTGCCGCTTCGTTTTTGGCTTTCCTTTACGATTTCCTCGTTTTCTCCATTTTGTTTCCTTTTTCGATTTCGCTCATTGTTGCCTGTTTTTTTTTTGCTTTCTTCTTTTTCGCATTAACTTTGCAGTCAGCGCAGCTTAAGTCTAATAGAGGTAACCAAATACTATGAGGCGGAAATAAGAAACGCGAAAATAGAAAATATATCGCATATTATTGCAGAAGACTAGAGGCCAGAGGATAACTGAGGTGGTCTTGTTTTGAAAAACTTCTGTAATGTAGCCAATTATTTAAAAAGTAAAGGGATTTGCTAAGATTTCATTACTAAGAAAAGTTTTTTGTGTTTTCTTTTCACCTTCATGACATATTTTTACCAAATATTACTTTATTAAATATGGCATTAACGATTTTATTTTGAGCATTGTGAGATATGAGGACGGTCTCAAAACTTGGCGGCCTAACAAAAAAAAAAAAAAAAGACACAAAAAAGTTGGGAGAAGTTCTCTTTATTTTTCAACGTAATCTCTAACGTAAGCGAAGTATTGCTTTTGAGAACTTTTCTAACATATCTAATTATTTACAATGTAGAGACATTTGTTAAGATTCGGCCTTTAACACATTTTTTTTATTGTTTCCTATTCCTTTACGTCATTTCTCCCCAAATGTTATATTTTCATTCATTTTTTTCGCAATAATAGTTGTATTTTTATGGTATCCTATATAGGATACCAACATATGATACCAAAAAAATGCATCGGCGCTCAGCAAAATTAACTTGGCAGCATTGCTATTTACGAAATGTTTATTTATTTTGTTTTGTTCTTATTCGTAATAGTTTTATCATCCATTTATAAAATAAACGCAACTTACTGTTCGCGTAATTAATAAATTAGAATTAAAATTGAATTGGAACGCATTGCGTTTGTGCTCATGGTTAACTTTTAAAATGTAAGTATTGCTATTATTCTAAAACTCTGAATTCTAATATTCTTCTTAATAGTTAGAAGGGGGCAATGACGCCCATGAAGTGGAGGATTTACAGGCAATTGTTTGGACCATAGTGACCATGTCCTTTTCATCATTGAGCTCGTCCCAGAGTGCAGTGATCTTTTACAAACGGCAATAACCCCACTAACATACAAAACCAGAATTCTCCAACTGATGTTTGCAAAAAAAATGAACAACTTGTATTTACGTTGTTTAACGTTCTCTTCTTCTTTAACTTGTTTGTTTACTTTTTCATAGAAGAACTTGGACGCACTGTTTTCCATACATTTCTACTACTTTTTGTATACAATTTATCCTCGTTTAGCTTAGCGTGCAAAATTATTTTCGTTAGCGTATATCGGATAGCTTTTGCATGGCGAAACGGGTATAGGATATCAAAAGAACGCAACCAATATTGAGAGTTCAAATTAGTCTCCGCAGATTAATATGAAATATTGTTAGAACTGACCGATGTAAATTGTCGTATTGCAAAACTGGACATCTGGCAATATCATAACCGTGACATATTAGCGATTTTATGTCTGCATCACATATTTTTTAAGCATGATATTCGAGATCTTTCAAATTACTTCTTTCATTTGAAGAAATCCGTAAATGGTTCGCATCGTTTACTTATGGTAGAAGCATATGGCCAGTTAGCTGCAACTGGATACAGCTGCCGCGAATAGTTTCAAAAGTTTAAGAATAGTGCGGTGTGGCATAGAAGACAAGAAACATAGCGCTAGAACGAAGGTTTAGGAAGGAGCAGAATAGCAATAATTATTGTTTGAAAATGCATTTCAAATGGAAGAAAAACTTGCAGTTACATTAGAAATTACCCAACCATCAATTTCTTCTTCTTCTTAGATGGCGGCTGGAATAGACAAACATCCTTATCTATAATTAGCCGCCCGTTAAAAATAATTTTAAGCACTTCGATTTTCTGCGCTTCTCCTGCAATTCGTCACACCAAGTTTCGTTAATGCTTCAAAAGCCATGTTCTCCCAATGGAATTTTGGTCGCCCTCTTCTGCGCCGTTCATCGAATTCGTTGTCGAAAACTTTCCGTGCTAGAGCATTTTGGGTCCATTCGCACAACATGACCCAGCCAACGCAATCGCTGTATATTAATGCGTTTTTGAACACGTCAATGTCGGCATACAGTTCATTGTTCATGCGACGCTAATACTCTCCGTTAACGATGATGGGTCCATGCATTTTCCGGAGTATTTTCCTCTCGAAAACTACCAGTACTCTTTGATACGCCAGCGTCATAACCCAGGATTTTACGCCATATAACAAGACAGGTAGAACCAACGTCTGGTACAGTCATTTTTGTTTGTCGAGAGAGGCCTTTATCATTGAATTAATTGTTTAGCAACATCTGTTAACAAGCAATACTCTTCTCTTTATGTCAATGCTGACATCATTCGTTTTCTTTACAACGGAACCGAGGTAGATGAATTCTTCCACCACTTCAAATTTGAAGTTGTCAGGGGTGAACCCCTGAACCCCCAAACGAGTAGACTCTTTGTTCGTTGAAACCAATAAATTTGATTTGGTCCTCTCTTATCACCAGACCGATTTTTCTTCCATCTTTCTCAATGTTGGAGAAGACTGCAGTAACGTCTCGCAGTTTTCGGCCAATAATGTCTATGCCATCTGCATATGCGAGCAACATATGGCTTTTATTTAAGATGATACCAGACGTGTTAACTACAGCTTTCCTCACAATCATCTCCAACTGTAGGATGAAGAGGTCGCATAATAGAAAGTGACCCTGCTTAAATCCTCGTTTGATGTAAAGAGGCTCGCTTAGGTCTTGGCCTATCTTTACTGAAGACTTCGCGTCAGTTAGCATCATTCTACAAAGACGTATAAGCTTCGTAGGAATTCCAAACCCGGACATGGCCTCATACAGTTTTTGCCGTGTCGAACTATCGAAGGCAGCTTTACAATCGATGGCAATCAACAATCAATTTCACATCGTTTAAGGTCATTGGAAATGATTCAAAGGAAAGGAAAATGGGTTTCATGTGAACTGACAGCTAAAAATGTTGAACATCAATTTCGCTCATGTGAAATTCTGCTTACCAAGCACATCGCACACAGATGAAGAGATATGGATCCACTACGATAACCCAAAGAGGAGGAAGTCATGGGAATTACGTGCTTTAACATCAACAGCCAAGTTGAATATTTATGAAAGAAAAAATAATGTGTATTTGGTAGGATCATTTGGTAGGATTTATTATGAGCTATTCAGAGTGAACAAAACTATTTCTGGGGCTCCCTACTGGGCACAACTGATAAGACAGCACTCAAACAAAATGAAAAATTGACCCCTATTATTCACCCACATATTGCGGCGCCGGAAAAGGCCTATCTCACTCGCCGTATTCACAACGCTTTAGCCCTTTCGAATATCACTTGTTCTGCTCGATGGCAAATTGATGAAGAACCAACCAAAAAGAAGCTTTCAATAGATGCGATATGCTGCCAGAAAAATCCGACAAAGCAGTGGCTAGCAATGGACAATTCTTTGAATAATACATAGTGTATCGTTTTTCGACATAGGAGTAAATGACCAAAAGGCCGAAAACTCTTTTGTACTCTCAGCAACATTTCATTTTCTATGCTAAAAATTTAGCTTTACCATTGCGATTCTACCAACAAAATGTTTGTTAACTCGCTAAATCTCAGAAGCGACTCCATTGAATCCTACATAAATGAAACAATGAAATTGTCAGAATAAATTGGTTGGCATTATGAATGAAACAATGAAATTGACAGAATAAGTTGGTTGGCATCATGAATGAAACAATAAAATTTTCAGAATAAATAATCAATTAAACGAGGTCAAGGCCAAGACATACGAGTACGTCCCAAACTGAGTCTAATTACTCTGTCACAGCGAATACACAGCTGTCATTATTGTGGGTGCCCAGCTCCGTTGGTACTGATTTTATACATATTTCCCCAACTTCCAAACTAGCAAAAAATTCATATCTAACAAAATTAACTTTAACAATGTTCGCCTTAATTATCAAATTATCAGGCTTCTGTGAAATCGAAATCCTTGCAGCACTAAAAAAAAAGTCCACTCATCTCATATTTCACGGACTTTAATTGATGGTTAATAAATCTCACGTTATTTCATATCAGTTTTAAATGTGGCCAATAGCATTATAGCAGACAAAAAAATATCGTTAGCAAAAAATATGAGGCAATGACTTTTGCGCGATACCACAGAAGCGACGTGATTAAAATCATTAAACTCATTGCAGTCGTAGGATTACATATCGCGCCAATTATTGACAATAACGCAAAATACAGAAATTTCTTTGAACTGTAAATGGCTTCCTATGTATTTTCTGCACGTCCGGAGAATTAATTCAAAGAAAAGCTTTTTAAATATTTTAAATAATTGGCAATAATTTAATGCGCTTCTGATGAGTTATATTAATGGCAATCAAAGTGGGTATGGAAGTTGAAAGATGAAAGGACACACTTCGAGCTTCACATGCAGTTCAAAGGCTATTCAGAAATTTTTAAATCAGACTGTATGTTATGGACAGAAATTGAATAAAATTGAATGCAAAGATAGCAATTTTCAAAGCAAAAAATGCCAAGTGTGAAAATATTAAAAATAAGAACAACACAAGCAGCCTGTATTAAAAATGCTCCAGCGGTAGCAGGATGTTTTTGGTTTGTACTAAAATAGGCAGCTAACAAGGCAACACACTGCCAATTTACGACGGCGGTCCCCAAACTAGCCAGCCCGACAAAGAAGACACAAACTAGTTGAGAAAGATTTGCTTTACTTTTCAACATAATCTCTTTCTGGTCTTTCTGGATACACTTTTCCCAACGATATTGAATAGCTTCTGTACCTTACTTATTGTTACAACTGACAAACTCCTTAAAATAGCCACCAACCGCAGACTCCAATCCATCATTGTTGGCAAATCTTTTACTTACCGAGACATTTTTTCAAGTTTGGAACTAGAAAATAGTCCGAGGGCGCTAAATTTGGCGAATAAGGTGCGTAATGAGGCATTTCGAAATTTCATTCATTAAAATTGGCCGTCGTAATGGTGGGTGTATAAAAATCCCGCATTGTCTTGATGAAACAACACTTTCTTTTTCGGCAAAAGCGGTATTTCTTCTATAATTTCACCATCTAAACGCTGCAATTAATTAGCATAATATTCGCCGTTGATGGTTTTTCCTTTCTGAAGATAATCAATAAAAATAATCACATGCGCATTGCAAAAAGCAGGCGCCACGATCTTGCCTGCGAACGGAACCGTCTTCGCCTTCTTGGGACAAAATTCTCCCATTTCAGGCCACTGTCTTGACTGTTCCTTTGTCTCAGGTGTGAAGTGGTGAACCCATGTCTCACCCCTGGTTATAAATCGACGCAAAAATTCGGTTTTATTGTGTTGAAACATCGCCAAACAGTCTACTGAATCATCTTCACGACACTGTTTTTGCTCTATTGATAGCAAGCGCGGCACCCATCTTGCACACAGTTTTCTCATCTTCATATCTTCAGTCAATATACGATGTATAGCACTTTTTCAAATGGCTTTCATTTCAGCTAGCTCAAACACCATCATCCAATACCATTTGTGGATTTTCTTAGCCGGGGTTTTTTTTTCATTTTTGTTTAACTGTTTTAGCCGGCATTGTTTTGAATATTTAACCAGAATGTTTTTTAACATTATGCATAAATTTGAAAAATGATCTCATTTGCTTCGTATTCTCCCAAAAATTGGAAACATGTATATATATTTTAGGACAAAGTGAAGTAAATGCATCATTTTTAAAAGGGGTGAAGTAAACATGTCTTCTTAACATGTTTGTCTTATACGGAAACAGTAAAATGTAGCCTTTTGTATATCCTTTACTGAATCGGAAAATGCTTCGCTTGTTGAGAACTGGGGCTTCTTCTTCTCGGGTGGCGACTGAAATAGACATCCTTGTCTATTATACGACGCCAGAAGAAAATAATTCCAAGCGCTTCGATCTTCGCTTCTCCTCCAATTCGTCACACCAAGTTTCGATAGAATTTCAAAAGCCTGGTTCTTCCAACGGAGTTTTGATCGCCCTCTTCTGTGCCGTCTATCAAGTTCGTTGTCGAAAACTTTCTGTGCCGGAGTATTTGTGTCCATCCGCACAACCTATCGCTAACGCAGTCACTGTATATTAATGCGCTTGACCACGTCGATGTCGGCATATAGCTCATTGTTCATGCGGCGCAGATACTCTCCATTAATGATGATGCGTTCATATATTTTACGGAGTATTTTCCTCTCGAAAACTGCCAGAACTGTTCATCCGTTTGCGTCGTAACCCAGGATTCTGCGCCATATAACAAGACGGATAGAACCAACGTCTGGTACAGTCAAATTTTTGTTTGTCGAGAGAGGGCTTTATCATTGAATCGCTTGCTTAGCCCATGATAACATCTGTTAGCAAGCAATACTCTCCTTTTTATCTCCATGCTGACATCATTCGTTTTGTTTACAGCGAAACCGAGGAGAATGAATTCTTCCACCACTTCAAAATTATAGCTGTCAATGTTCACACAGCGTGCCAAACGAGTAAACTCTTTGTTCGTTGAAACCAATAACTATGTTTTGTCCTCGTTTACCACCAAACCCATTTTCGCTGCATCCTTCTCGATGCTTGAGAAGGCTGCAGTAACATATCGCAGTTTTATCTCCATATAGGAGTAACACATGGCTTTTTTCAATGAGAACTTAGGCATCATTATTAAAACGTTGCATCCAGACAAGATAACATTTGTTTTTTCTTTCAAACTCACATTCAAGTTTATGCCTCTCTGCCATGTAATGAAGTAAGTAATGCAGTGGTCGAGGACATCCATCTATCGAATAGAGACAACTCCTCTGTAAAGTTTTTTAGGGAAATGTAATCTTAAATTGTGATCATTGTAAAGTATTGGATTGCCAGTTTGCGGGGGTCGTAAATATTTGGCTGCTATGTCTGTTTCTTCGTTTTCCTTCCTTGTGGTTTTATTGTTAATACATGATTTGTTAAAAGAAAAATAAAACTCGAACAGCAAAAGTGGTAAAAGTGCTCTCCGTAAATAAAGATTCCGCCAAAGACTGGTCGGTTTAGGATGAACGGTGTGGGGATCTAATGCGATCCATATAGAAACACAAGCAATTTGATTTCTATATGACGAAATTAGATTTTTTTTAATGGCATAAAATATTTATTTTATTTTCAACAAAAGCAGTACTTCTTATGAATTGATTCCGAGCAATCCTCCCATTCTCTTCCTCCACCTTTTCAGCAAATTTTCCACTGTTTCTGGGAATTTATACAAAGTGTCAAAGCATTAATAATTTTTCCAAAGGGAAAACGTAAAACGTTTACTGCACACAATAGTAGTCTTAAATATTTTGAGAAAAAAACGCAACTTTAAAGCCACAAATTGCTCTCAGTCCACCGCTTAAAAAAAAAAAAAAAGACTTCAAATTGTACTGTACTGTATACAGATGACTTGTTTCGACACCAAACACACTGATGACTCCACTCAACAACCCAAAACGAATTGATGGCATTTTTATTGTTTAACATTTCACGGAGTGGGGAGATGTTTGCTAATGGCATTTTAGGCTTCAATTACATGGGAAACAACAACCACTCACCTCGACTAACTCATCCGCATACACATAAAACCACTTTAAGAGAGCAAAGTAGTACAAATTGGCTGCCCCACCATCGAAAAAGCGGAATTTGGAGTCCTTGTTTACACATTTTCCCAGTCTTCAGGTCGCACTCATGCCACAATTGCCATTTGAATGTGAATCAGAATTGAATTTGATATCACCTAACCAACCAACCGGCCAAGTGCCGTCGACAACTGTCACAGGAGTGGATCGGATTTTGAACATTTCATTCACATCGTCTTCGAGGTGCTTTCTTGTTCGTGCCAGTAGGTTTTTAACGATAATTGCTATTGTTATTAAGGACATTGCAAAGATTTTAGTGATATGAACATGAGAGGGCAATGATATCGTACAAAAAAACGAATAAAGTGGGTCAATTATGGTAACTCCAACAAATGGTCAGATGACTGCCTCTACAGACGTCTCAACGATTTGCAGGTAAAATCTCATTTTTGCTGTGGTCGTATTTTTCTAAATGAAATTGGTGGCAAACGGAAATTAAAATAATAATTGAGAAACCGGGAGATTTGCTGAATGTAAACGCTTCATTTAGAATTATAAAGTCTACCTCACGTCATTATTTGGGGAGATAAAAATTTATTATCACATGAACTGTCTTAAAGAATAAACAAAATAAGCAATGAAGATTATATAATGAACTTTATGAAATTGTTTTTATACGATTTTGTTCAAAATAATACTGATAACAAAAATTTACTTAAATTCTTAGTTTATTAGCTTGTTTGCTATAGTCTTAACCTTAAAGCACAGTGGGATAATTTGGACAAACAATTGGACTGTATTTGCAACTTTTGAAGGTTTTTATACAACAGTTCGAGATATATCAAGTGAAGTAAAAAGGAATTCATTAGTTTTACATGACGCTTTGGAGGCTGTTTTCGCGGGTATGGGGGGGTTTAGAACATCGACAAATATTTGCTCCAGAGGTTTTATAGAAATGAGAACGCCAAAGCACGTAAGTAATAAACTCGGGTTTCTATTAGTCTGCAAATATATTTCATTTTAGGGCCACAATAATAATGGGCCACAATTGCTGATGATATTTGGGTAAAATGACAATGTGTTTCAGCTTTTCCAATAATTCTGTTTCTCTACACAATAATTGAGGATTACTTAGGTGACTGAGATTTGAGGACGAATTCACTTATATCGTTAGAAGTAAAGATCGATAAGCCTCCGTCTATTAACGAAACTTACTTACTGTTTCAGTGATTAATCAATACAGAATAAGAAAATACTCACAATACAGGAAAGAATATAAAATCACAACTATTTTAAATTAATGTTGGGTTCGGATTCAAACAAAGGCTTTAATTAGTATAGTTATAATGATGTAAGTGAAATATGTACCGTTTTTTATTCCATAGCTTGTTGCCATTTTGTAGGGAATTCCACTATTCAGCCTACTTTCATAAGCTTTGCCTGAGGCGGATTTTTCAATCACAAAATAAAAAAAAATCGTTAGCCATACACAGGAACAGATGATGCCAGGGGTCCAGACTGTAAGGCTGATGCATCAGAATCTTTCAGCCAAGTCTCAAGAGCTTCTGGCAAGCACCTATTGAGGTGTATGGATGTGCGTAGCGTTAATATGGATGGAACAAAATTTTTCTCTTATTGGCCAAACTTGGCAGCTTTTAGTCGATTTCTTCCTTCAAACAGTCGAATTGTTTACAACAAAGGTATGAATTAAAAATTTGTAAGCAAAAGAATAGCTCATAATAGATCATTTCCTGTGAATCGCACCAAACACACAGCAAAACCTTACTGACCGTCAATCCTGGCTTGATCACCATTTGCGCCGGCTGATTGCTATTCGGTCACGACCGCTTTCGCTTTACGTTGTCGTAAATATTCCACTTTTCATCATCAATTGCCATCCGCCTCAGAAATAAATCGATTTTATTGAGATTCACAAGCGATTCTCTGACGGAAATTCGGTTCATGAGGTTCTTCGAGTGAAAAATTCTCCATAATGCAGGGTGTCCGTCGGGAAGGTATACGACTTTGCGTGTTTATAATTTTTGATCAAATGAAAGAGAATGTCGAGAATGTATGTATAGAATACAATATCAGATAAATATTCGCCTCTGTTAGCCTCACAAATTCGGGCCCTTTTGAGCACATTTTTCATTACATTTCCACACATTTCACGCGGTATTTCATTAATGTCATCACGAATATATTATTTGAGTTGCTCAAGCGTTTCTGATTTGTTTGCATAGACCTAGCTTTTCAGATTTCCCCACAAAAAGAATTCTGGGGCAGTCAAATCAGGCGACCTTGGAGGCCAATCAGCTCTTGTGCCAACTGAATCTTAAATGGAAACAAATGCAAATTCTTGTGCCAAATTGTGGCCAAAGTTGTTCTTTGAAGACCAAGCTCCACGAGCACGGCACGGCATCGAATTGAGGTTGATGGACTGTTTTGAACACTTTCTTGAGCAGCAGTAATGTTTCAAGCTGATCTTGTAGTACGTTGTGGTCCATGCTTGGCCCTATCAGCTACAGACCCTCTTTCTTCGTTCTTCATTCACTACAAAATTTCTTCATTTCCCAAAAATTTCACATAACTTTCTCATCGTCACAGTAATCGATGATTGATTTTAATAAAATATTCTAACTATTAAAACACGTTGGTTTATCGAATATTCCTCCATAATAAATTTGCCACATCTCCACTTCACGACTGCCAAATATGAACTGTCAAGACAAATGTTTACCAAATTGGTGGCAAAACAAAATAGTGTACCTTCCTGACAGACACCACATGTGTTTTATATAACTTTGTTTTTGAAACCGAAAAATGAATATCTCGTTAATTTAGTTACGTCAAGGACAAATCCTATTAAAAATCAATCCATATTAATCCATGTTTTGATATGTGACCAATTAAACGGGCTTGCCAAGCTTAGTTTCTTCGCGGGCACCGTAACATTACATTTGGTTCATCCCACAGCACCAGTTTAGCCTACAAAAAGTGGCTCACTGGACACATTATGTCACACCAAGAAAGGTGAGATTTATGCCCATTTAAAGTTTGAAAATAGGCGAAACGTCGTTTCGACTCTAAGGCCTCTTATCATTCGCTTTATTTAAAAGAATTATTTTACATTATTTTTAAATGCGCCACTTTTTAATAGAATTTGTTCATTTCAACTAATAACATTTGGCAAGTTCAGAGATAACCATTATCCGAAGCAGCATATAGTGGTTCATGTTTTTTGATATAGCCCTAATAGAAGTGGGTCGTCAAGCCTGACCTTATCGCTTCTACATATATAGATTTTATTTTTGTTCATTTTTTCGGTACAAACATTCTGACAGTTATTTTGTGGTTCGTGAAATAGTAGTTTGTAGAAAAAATTGCTTAACACTCGTGCTCAATGAGAAATGTGTTTTGCGGACCAGTGGACTGGTTGCATAAATCCTGTAATTTATCCCCTGAAGCAAAACGATTTTATAAGTATTAGGAGTGCAACTAAGTTCTCGCTGTTTTTTTCTATAAAAATTCAACTTTATTATAAAAACATGTTTACTAATGATTCACTGAAAGTATTGCCCATCGCTAGCTAGCTACTTTTCCCATCTTTCTGGCAAAGTTCGAATTCCGTCAGGGTAAAACTCTTCATCTTTTGAGGCTACCCACGAATCTAGCCTTTCCTTGATGTCGTCATATGAGGGGAACTGCTGGTCAGCTACACCGTGTTCCATCTAACGAAACAAAAGATAATGGAGAATCTGGCGGATGGGGTAAGACTTCCCACTTCAGCGTCTCCAGGTGGATTTTAACGGGCTTGTCCTAGTGAGACCCAGCGTTGTCATGCTGAAGAATCAGTTTTTCGTACCTCTCCGTGGAATTTGTGGCTATTTCTCCCGCATTATTTGAAGTCGATGCCGATTCCTAGTGATGGTTTTGCTTGGTTTGAACAGCTCGTAATAAATAACATCGACCTTATCCTACCAAATACAGAGCATAACCTTCACAGCGTGAAAATTCAGCCGAGGCGACGACATAGAAGCATGGCAAACCCCATGACTTTATTTTCTTTGAATTGCTATAATGAATCTATTTTTCATCACCAGTTACAATACGATGAAGAAAACCCTTCCTTTTTTGTCGCTGAAGCAG
>JAHXMU010015074.1:0-11616 GCA_019455685.1 Philornis downsi
TTTTTAGTGAATAAGATCCATCATATCACATGTTTTACACAAAATTGCGCTTTCATTATTTCATAAATTCTGCCTCAGAAGTACTGAAATGTTGGCATAAAAGCAAAACACTGCTGCCATGACTGAGCCCGTATTAAATTAACCGATTCTGATCCAAATGTAAACGTCTTCTGGTTCCATTGTGCTTATTATGCTCTTTTTTGAATGTACCCTCTTTGGTTAAATTGCGTTGATGTTCCGATGTTGTCATGACAACAAAATGAAATGATAAAATAATATTTTATATAATTATTCTATTATTTTAGAATTGGTATAGTATATTATAGTGTTTTTATATTAGCGAACAACAATCAAAATTGTAAAGCTGAATTCGACAGTGGTTGGACATACATGTATTTTTAGTGAAGATAGTTTAGCAATCGGAATGTATAATATTTTATAAATGATTACGTGAGAGTGAACGTATGAAGGAGCGCATGAACCGGATCCATCATATCACACGTTTTTCACAAAACTGTGTTTTCATTATTTTATAAGCTCTGCCTCAGAAGTGTTGAAATGTTGGCATAAAAGTAAAGCACTGCCGCTATGACTGAGCCCGTATTAAATTAACCGATTCCGATCCAAATTTAAACCTCTTATAGTTCCATTGTGCTTATTATACTCTTTTTTGAATGATCCCTCTTTGGTTCAATTCCGTTGATGCTCCGATGTTGTCATGTCAACAACTTTGTTTGCAATATTTCTGGCAAGTAACAATATTGTTGAGCTGTCTAATCATTACCGTAAAATAGGGAAACGAAAGAGGAAACAGCGGAAATAAACATCTCCCATAACATAGAAATCGCAGCCTCAGCGATTTTTCGCCTTTATTGATTACGTGCCAGCAGGTCACATCTGGCCGCCAACCCACATCCAATTTATGCACACTTGCAAACCAACTTCAGTTAATTTGAATTTAGCCAACTTTTCACTGTAATGATGCAAGCGGGCGGAATAGATAGATGTAAACTCAAAATTATGGTGAAATTTTGCCCGTGTACAGTTTGACAAAAACCAGCCCCAACGTTTTGTTCGGTTTTACGCGCTTGCGGTTATTTTATGTGAGTGCCGCTTTCGCTCACACACTAACGTTCAAATCGACGGCTCAGGCACTCACGACACTTGCATGTGTCTGTTACATATCCGGCTTTTTAGTACTTTATGCGAAATTGAAATGAAATGACATTGCGTAGCAGTTTGCAGTTTGTTGCCGTGCATCAGCCATCAATGTTTCCACAATATGTTGTTGTTAGTTGATGTTTGGTGCAGCGCAATAGTTTTGTGTGGCCTGTCTGACTGCCTACTAGTCTGTCTCTGGTGCGTTTTTGTTTGTTTGTCAAAAGACGCGCTCGCAAATGGAAATTTATGGCAGGAAATATGCGGTTGCTGCAACATAAACAGTTGTAGGTGTTGGATGCTCGTATGAGGTTTCACATTTAACGACGATTTTTTATGTGACCAAATTTTTCGTCTGGCTTTCTTTACCGGGTGTTACAAATCAATTTGTTCACAAATAAGTTCATTCAAAAGGAAGCGATCTTCCCATAAGAACAAAGAAATAAAAATTGCAGACAAACAACGAAATAGTTTCGAAATAATTGAAAAACCATTAAAAAAACAAAATAGAATAAGAAATCGATTACATTGGCAAATAAGATATAATTTTTTTTGATGATACTAAGATATTTCAGAAAGAAAATCTTAATTAATTAATAATATGATTTGTATGAGTTTATTTCGATCAGTATTGGTTGCGATGCTAAAATATGGGTTTCTATTCCAGAAATATAGCTTATTGAAATATATTGAAAATATTAGATTTTGAAAAATTGATTATACCGTAAATAAACCGTTATTTTTGTATCTCCGTTAAGTTATCAACGGTATTTTTTTAGGAATTAGATTACTGAGATATTACACAATTAGAATTTAGAAAAACTCCATTTAGATTATGTGTAGGAGCTAATTTCGATCACTATTGATTGTGGTGTTAAAGTATGATATCTGAATTGGAATTAAATGACGAAATAGACTGCTGATACTCAACATTGTGTGTAGCCAATAAATTGTTGACGGCTGAAACAAAACGTGACTGTACAAGCATATTTGAGCATAGTATTTATATATATTTCAAATGAAGTGACTAAAAAAAGCAAACAAAACAATAAAGAAAATCGAAAATTGAAAGTGTTTGGGCAATGGAAGGGTGCATAATATTTTATAAACCGATATGTAGTTGAGTCATTAGCATGCAAGTAGCAAGCAAATTAGTAATAAAACACGTAGAGATTTTATTACATGCTGTCAAACTGTCTTAGTATTTCAGTTCATTGTTGTTTGACATGTCATCATGGGAAGGCTATACAAATTTTTCAGCTCTATCGCGAAAATCAGCATTCTACGAGCAGAATGTTTCATGAGCGTGGAGAGATCTATGGCCCTCATAATTAGCCTACAGAATATTTGAAACCCAATTTTTTTTGAGGGATAACACGCAACAAAATAGATCACTTCCAATAGGTAATGAAGAAAATATAGTGGCGATAGATGAGAATGTATGGCAAATCGATTGAATGAATCGATTCGATTCTCATTAAATTGGCTTGTCCTATGCAATAACTGTGCATATTTCAATAACGATTTTGGTTTAAAAGCATATCAAATTTATTTAATGCAAAGTCGCCCAATATTCGAAACCATCTTTAGATTGTCTTTAGTCTTTAGGCTACGGCGGCGATTGGAGAAGAAGACCCAAGTTCTCTTTTTTATCAAGATGAGGCCTACTTTTACTTTAATGCTTTGCATTAATAAGCAAAATTACCTTATTTAAAATGAGAGAAAACAACGATTTGACCTAATCTATCGGTTAAAGGAATCACACGTTCATAATTTTTCAAAAATGTGACCAGGCGGAAGGCAGCTGTAAATGGCTCCCATTATTATGCAATCAAACGGGCGATTTGTTGATTTAAATTGAAGCCCCTAATTTCAGAATTTGGTTCCAATAAGACTTCCCCATTTGCCACATAGCTCGGTAAATAATTAACTACATGCTTCGGAATGGTGAATTGGTCGACTAGGACAGTTAATATCAGACCTTTATATTTTTTTCCCTTAGAGCTGCGTTAAGTCTGCAGTCTGAATGGGTAAGCCCAATGCATTTGAGAAGTTCGAAGAAAACATTACTCACTCATGTGCTATACTCGAAACTCGAATTATGGAAATTTGGAGTCGAAGAATGGGACATTTGAGACACGGTTATGGCGAAAATTTGAAAGAAATAATATTTAATAATTAAATGTAATGAATGATTCTTTTGCACCATAATAAAGATTACCCTATAATACTCGTATGCATATTAAAAAGTAACGATAAATGAATCAGCCAATACTTTAAAATAAAAAAGTAAGAAAATGATGATATAAAGCTTCATTTAATATATCCGATGATTGATATGTAGGCGACACCCGCATATTTATGTTTGAAGACCACTTCATAAATATAAATGCGTCCAATTCTGGTCTCCAAAACGCGAAATAACACGACCGGGCAATTGAATTGTTTCTCTGGCTGTATGACACGTGACGCCGTCTTGTTGAAACTACAAGCCCTCCACATTCATTTCTTCAATTCTAGGCACGAAAAAACTGGTTATCATTTCACTACACCGAACACCATTGACTGTCTTGCGTTCTTGTTGGGGCACCCTTATTATTTCTGAATTGGAATAGTGTATTATAGTGCTTTTATATTAGTGAACAACGAATAAAATGGTAGAGCTGAATTTGACGGCGGTTGTACATGTAGTTTCAGTAAAGATATTTCAGCAATCGGTGAACGATTTGAAGGAATGCATGAATCAGATCCATCATATCACATGTTTTTCACAAAACCGTGTTTTCATTATTTTATAAGCTCCGCCTCAGATGTATTGAAATGTTGGCATAAAAGAAAAGCACTGCTGCTATGACTGAGCCCGTATTAAATTAAGCGATTTCGATCCAAATTTAAACCTCTTCTGGTTCCATTGTGTTTATTATGCTTTTTTTGAATGTTCCCTCTTTGATTCAATTGCGTTGATGCTTCGATGTTGTCATGTCAACGAAATGAAATGATAAAATAATATTTTATATAATTATTCTATTATTTTAGAATTGGAATAGTGTATTATAGAGTTTTTATATTAGTGAACAACAATCAAAATGTAAAAGCTAAATTTGACAGCGGTTGTACATGTAGTTTCAGTAAAGATATTTCAGCAATCGGAATGTATAATATTTTATAAATGATTACGTGAGAGTGAACGTATGAAGGAACGCATGACGATCAGTGCACGAACAAGGAAAAATTATACAAAACGAAATATAGAACACCAACGAGATCCTATTGGATAACACGGCCATAACCAAAGTTTATAGGAAATATCTGAAAGAGCCGTGATTCCCTTAAAAAGGGGGAAAAATAAACTAGAATCACGTTGTGATAAATTTAAAGCAAGTTTATATAAAGTTAGAAAATAGCAGTAGTTTAATCTCATAATGAAATGGTATAATTTTGGGGAATCTCCAACCTCTCTAAGAGTTCTATCCCGGCAATTTTGAAAAAATGGGGATGAAACATTATTCATAGCTAACACATAAGCATCTAATAAGGTATATCATGCTATGCTATAGTAATGGGTAAATGGTGGAGGCGGTAGAAAAAAGTTGTTACTATCAGGAGGACTGAACTGGTGGGCACATTCTGGGTGCTAATTCGTGCTACATATGATGGTTAATACAGCGAATAAGAAAGCGACAGAATGTAAATCCATTGAGAAGATGTATCCTGTACCTTTAGGCGTGAATGGTAAACATCATCATAATATTCCGATCAGTAACAATGTTACAGATTGTATAGGAGTATTCATTTTTCAGTTTTAAGTAAAGTTAAATAAAGCGCACATAAAGCTATGATTTCGACGAAACTTTTATTTCATAATAATGCAAGGACCTTGCTATTATGTATGAAATACACCGCCAGTTAAATGGTCACCTCTAAATTGGTTACAGCAGTGGATTCTTTTGAGATAGTTCTTGAAAAAATACGGCCCTATGGCACCTCCAGAGCACCAAGCATCAAACAGTCACTTTTTCTGATGAAATGGCTTTTCTACAATCACTTCTGGGTTCTTCGAGCCCCATACGCGACAATTTTGCTTGTTGACATAAACACCGGATGAGAAAAGAGCTACATCGCCGAAGAAAGTTTTGTTCGATTGAAAATCCACTTTTGAATGAGAAGAAAGTTTGAATGAGAAGAAATTTTGAATGAGTGTAGAAAGTTTTGACTAATTTTACACGTTCTTCGGTTGTTAAACAATCCATATTCGCAAATGGAAAACCTTTCGCTAACTAAATAACACTTCTGATAGCAGAGGTAGCGGACAGCCTTGCGGCGTCCGGCGGTTTTAAAACCACTAAATGGATAACTCTATAGTATTCTTACATTTTATGCAATAAATGCAACAACAATAACTTTCCCTTAGCTTACATTTTTTATACGAGGCGTATTCAAAAAAAAAAAAAGGTGAATTTTCAAATTTCGCGGGCTACGTACATTCGACGTTCGATTATTAATATTTTTTTTATGTTGGTACACTCGTCTCGAAGATATGTTGAGAGTTTTATCCATACAGCATGTTTAATGTTTTTGTGAGAGGCATAAATAAGACAAGTGTTTTGCGTGTTCGGCGATGTTCTGCTATCGACAAAAAATGGATCAAAGAAGTTGCATCAAATTTTGTGTAAAAAATGGAGTTAAGTGCTCAAAATCACTTGAAATGTTGACAGTGGCATACGGTGAGAGTACTCTGAGCCAAAAAAAAAAAAAATGTTTAGAATTGCAACAAGCTTTTCACACAAGGTCGAGATGTGAATAACGATGCTCGCTCTGGACGCTCCAGCACATCAACAAACGATGAAAATGTTGAGAAAGTGAAGAAAATTGTTATGGAGAATTGTCGAACCACAATTAGAGAAGTTGCTGAGGATGTCGGCATATCGATTGGCTTATGCCATGCAATCTTTTCGGAAGTTTTGGGCATAAAGCGTGTGGCAGCGAAGTTCGTTCCAAAATTGCTAAATTTTGACCAAAAACAACGTCGCATGGGCATCGCTCAGGAATTGTTGAATGACGTCAATGATGATCCAGATTTGTTAAAAGGATGATAACTGATGACGAATAATGGGTATATCGTTATGACATCGAAACCAAAGCCCAATCGTGACAATGGAAGAGTCCATGAAACAAGAGTCCAAGACCAAGCTCACCAAGTTCGATCAAATGTCAAGCTTTTGCTCACTGTTTTCTTCGATTACCATGGCGTAGTGCATTAGGAATTGTTACCACAAAGTCGTATGGTAAATAAGGGGTATTACCTTGAAGTTATGCACCGTTTGCGTGAAGCAATACGAAAAAAATGCCGGTATTGTGGAAAAAAATTCATGGCTTTTGCGTCATGATAATGCACTCATCTTTGCTTGTGAGACATTATTTGGCCAAAAACAACACCGTTATCATGCCTAAGCCACCGTATTCAGCTGATTTGGTCCACTGTGACTTTTTCCTGTTCCCAAGATTGAAGAGACCCATGAAAGGACGGCTTTTTGCGGCGATTGAGGAGATAAACCCCGAATCGCTGAGAAAGCTCAAGGACATACCAAAAAGTACATATCAGAACTGCTTCGAGGAGTGGAAAAAACGCTGGCACAAGTCTATTGTATTTGAGGGGGACTACTTTGAAGGAGATAAAATAGAAATTGATGAACAAATAAATATTTTTGTAAGAAAAATGGCAATTCACCATATTTTTTGAACACACCTCGTAAGTATTATTTTCTGAGTCACATTCAAATCAAACTTAAAGTTCAATAGACGGAGGTAAAAGCTGGGTAACGGACGTTAAATCAAACATAAATTTCATCAGACGAAGGTAAAAGCTGGGAACGGACGTCAAATCAAACATAAATTTCAATAGACGAAGGTAAGAGCTGGGTAACGGACGTCAGATCAAACATAAATTTCAATAGACGAAGGTAAAAGCTGGGTAACGGACGTCAAATTAAACATAAATTCCAATAGACGAAGGTAAAAGCTGGGTAACGAACGTCAAATTTAACATAAATTTCAATAGACGAAGGTAAAAGCTGGGTAACGGACGTCAAAGCTGCATATTTTTCATTATCTAACGTGATCTTCGGGGCTCGAGCATCTGCAGAGAGCCATCACATCTTTCTTTGAGTGACAGTTACTTCGATGTGTCTTGCGAAGACTTCGAATAATCGAGAAGTCTATTAAAAGCTTTTCAAACTGATATTCGGAATCGCCATTAAACAGTAGATCCCATTCAGTGAGTCTAAAAACAATGCATGTAAGTTCGCTAAATGTCAGAAACTCTGCCTTATCTTTTCCATTCATGGGATGCAGGGGAATTTATATTTTATGATGATTCCGGAGGAGCATCAAGATATTGAAACAAAATAAAATTGTATAAGAAAACAAAGAAAAAAATAAAGAATTGCGATAAATAAAGTGAAAAATTCAGTGGTCAAATGTGTGTATAAAAATACAATTCCATTTACACTGGCTATCAGTACTAAATAGTAAAGACCTGTTCAACAACAATGTGTGTAAAAATCAACCAAGAAGTGCAGCAGGCACTTTATATACAATTGACAACCAGTCAAGCCAAAATTGGCACATGTCTGGCAGATTTGTGGCGAATAAAATCTACTTTACGCATAAATTCTCAAAAAGATTTATCACATCTCCTCCTTCTCAGAATTGCTGTAAATTTACCGCATCGTACACAGTGGAGCGATAAAAATGAGATACGGTTTCTCATGCTATTATAGAATGGCATGTATGAAATTAATTACACTGCCCGGCAGACATTGCCCCGCCTCCATTTCTTTAAGCAAATTCGCATGCAACGACACTAAAATTCTCTGATTTCAAGTGCATAAAGTTAAATGTATTCAAAAGGATTTTTTCTTTTGGAGGGGGGAAAGGGCAAAGTCAAACGTTCAAAAATTGTGCAAACGGCAACCCCCTTTTTATCCTTTGTCTGTCACCAAAACAAATGCACGAAATGAAGTTAATTTGATACGCCGGACAGACGACGTAGGAATTATAGAGTGAAAACATACAAACAAGGCTTGCGGCACTCTCTGGACATGGTTAACGTATTAATTTACATGTCCTTTCGTCATTTATGCGGCATAGGTAAAAACAAGTCACTTGCTGCAAGGACTATATTGGGCATACAAACATTTGGTCAGTCTACTGCCTTCATTATATGTAAATTGCAGCTGAGGTGGTGGCACATTGCAAACGCTGTTGTTGGCT
The DNA here is from genome assembly GCA_019455685.1 of Philornis downsi. Classification (NCBI taxonomy): domain Eukaryota; kingdom Metazoa; phylum Arthropoda; class Insecta; order Diptera; family Muscidae; genus Philornis; species Philornis downsi. The sequence continues at coordinate 8,431 of JAHXMU010015074.1, forward strand.
GTCACTGCACCAACTTATCAAAATATTCCCCCTGTGTCCTGCTTCTGTGAGTGAGTATTGATTAAAAACACTTGACATTTCAACACCTTTTTGTTGGTTTAATTGGCGCGCGCGCTCGTCTGTGTGGATTCATATCGATGCATGTGAAAGTGCTCATTGAATGCACTTTATTCTGAACCAAATATTTATTCAAGGCAAAATATGGGGAGAGAGAGGGAGAAAAAAAATTTCAGCGCCATGTATTAAACGATTTTTAATCACAGACTCGTGTAGCGTATCAATTCTTTGCAATGACACCGCTTAAATGGCAACCGAAATAAGGAAGCTGGTGCACTGTGAGCCATGAATTTCAATGCAATGGCATTTTAATGTTTCAATATCAAGGATAGAATAATAAACTTTGATAATTCTCATGAATTTTCAGTAAGGACAGTATTTTCGATACGGCCGGAAGAGTAGGTGCACATCCGTAAAAATTTCACAATACAGCAATAAAAATTGAGGTTTTTTTTTTGTTAAAATCAAATGTGGAAGTCGTAAATGCATCTTTATGACCTTAAGGAGAACGTTGCGCATCATGTCTTACACAATCTGACTGTGCCTTAAATGAGCTATTCGGAGGCTAAATACTTCATGACTATAAAACTAAAATTGGATAAAATTAAAAAATACTGCTAGGATTTTATTTAAAATATATTGCGGGCATTGATGGTGAAATTAATGGTACAAATTGGATAATGGAATGTATACACTTTGTCAAAAAATAAAAAAAACCCTACAGCTTTAATCACATTTTGAATTCAAAAGAACGAAATCGAATGGTGCGAAAGTATGAGTATTGTATAAATTGTCTTGCCTAGAGTCACATATTCAGGAAATGTCAGTCTAAAAACACCTGTAGAAAATGCCATCATTACCATCACACCCTCTTAATTCAGGGCACCCCAGAATTACACCACCTGCTAGACATCGTCCGAAATCATCACACCGGCGAAAATTGAAAACTATCAACAATACAGGGGAAACAAAACCTACTCCGGACCCGTACATTTTATCTGAAGCCATCAAGTCGCTTGCAACCGTACTATGTGCGACTCAAGGCCTCGCATCAACACCGAGCCGCGGAATGTATAAACTTACAGCGTTTATATTTAATTGAATTATAAGAAAAAACATATTACTAACTATTCTAGAAACAAAATTTGTCTTAATGAATTTTTATCCATAAACTACACAAATGTACTATATACGTAAATAAATTGCCAACCTAACTTTATAAATGAAATCATTGTGAATTATCCTGAGTCTAAAATCTAACATTGCTAAGCTTCGTGGCAAGTTCGTGGAACCAGTATCGGCCACTTAACTTTTATAAGCCTACTGGTGAGCACTTCTCTACTCTAAAAATAAAACATTTCTCTTGTACTTTGAGAAATTATATGTTCAAGACAATTTTCTCTTCCCAAAGCCACAGACATTTCCCTAAGTACGAAATCCACTACTTGATTTATCTAAATCTCACGACCATTGCTCATCCAACCTCACCCTTCCCGCTACTCGGAACCGGCTTCTCCGCCTTCATCGCTACCCCGCTAACTTCCATAGTCAGTTTCGTGATCTACTCCAGGACAAGATTATCAAAATTCTTGTTATCCCAAAGATGGTCTAACTGCCCTCTATACTATCGTGAAAATTGAACGTGATCCGTCATTTGATTTCTTTACTGAGATCAATTTTGTTAACTCATCTTCAATGGGTTTTGCCATTTGGTACAATGGTTAAATAATCGTACATCAAACTAGGAATTTGTTTAAAATTTTGTATTGTGAATGAAATTTCGTGCACCGGACAGCTAGAAATGTTTAATCGACTTTATCAAAAAACACCAGTATATGAGCGGTACAGTGCATTTAAAAACGGCCGAGATGTTGTGAAAGATTTGACTTGCCCGGTTGGTCGGTCAGTAACGTTTTCGGCTAAAGTTTTTCGGAGTAAATCTAAATAAGACTGAAGTGGTTCTGTTCACAAGGAGGTACAGGATTCCACCTGTGGATCCCATCTCGCTGGGGGGGTACCGAAATTCCTTTCGCGGACTGTGCAAAATAGCTTGGTGTATTATTGGACCTGAAGCTGAATTCCAAAACGCAACATTCTAGACCGGACGAAAAAGGCCACAGTGGCGCTATATGCGTGGAAGTGGGCAATAAGTAAGCAATGGGGATTAAGGCCTCGCACTGTTCCCTGGTTAGACACAGCAGTAGTAAGACCGATATGTTGTATGAAGTTATCGTCTGGTGGAAGGCTCTTGAGAAGTCCACATACCGTAGGGTACTGGATGGCTAGTCTGTGCATCACAAGTGCGCTCCGCACCACCCCATCTGATGCACTAAATGTAATTTTTCATTTACTACCCCAGGAAATAACTAGTATGAAGGCTGCCGCAGCTACGACGGTAAGACTAAGAGAGCTGTTACAGTGATCACATAGTGGTTACGGTCACAGTGTGATCCTCAACATGGTGCCTGACATGACAGGCACTACTGACTACACACTGGCTGAACCACTGTTCGACAAGAAGTGCAATGTACTTGTACCAAATAGAGATACATGACAATGTAGAACTCCTGGTATAAGACTGTACGTCGACTTCTACACTGACGGCTTAAAATTACATATAAATGATCAGGTAGGCTTTGGGGTCTACTCCAGAGACCTGGGGCTAAACATAGCAAGAAGGCTACCTGATCACTGTAGCGTTTATCAGGCCGAAATTTTGGCCATTAAAAAAGTGACAGAGTGGCTGAGATATAACATCCTCACCACGGTGGGGTTAACATATTCTCTGATAGTCAAGCTGCCATTAGATCCCTGGATTCTGTCTTCCTGAACCCAACATCAGCCCTGAATTGCCGCAGATATCTTAACGAGATGGCTCAGTATTTTAACATTCACCTTATGTGGGTGCCGGGCCACAGGGACATACCAGGGAACTGCAGAGGCTTCGGGGTCTACTCCAGAGACCTGGAGCTAAACATAGCAAGAAGACTACCTGATCACTGTAGCGTTTATCAGGCCGAAATGTTGGCCATTATAAAAGTGGCAGAGTGACTGAGACATAACATCCTCACCACGGTGGGGATTAACATATTCTCTGATAGTCAAGCTGCCATTAGATCCCTGGATTCT
>JAHXMU010015110.1:0-14029 GCA_019455685.1 Philornis downsi
AAGTTAACGGTTCTATTCCCGCAAGAAGTTTTGAACGATAAGCGCTGCAAATTGTGTAACAGAACATATGGCACGACTATGTACAACAACATATATATTTTTACAGTGAAAAGCGAATTTTCTGCTATTATGCAACAACCACGACCACAACTAAGATGGTCTTTTACAAATGTATATATATGTAATTTGGAGTGATACCTCTCCCTCCCTTCCTCTATCAGATATAAACATTTAAAGGTATATATTTAAATGAGCGAATAAATGGTAAAAATGTTAAAATAGTACAAATCTGAAAAATTATTATTTTCCAGAAAAATTAATTTACGATAGTCTTCTACAAGCTTGTTTTTTCTCCTGGACCAATTTATCGCAATTGTGACGTTTGGCTACATCGTTCACATTTAGCTTTTAATAAATGAATGAAAGACTGATGATATAATTATTAGAAAATCCCTGAAAGTGTCCATTATTCCAAAGCTGCGTTCAATAGCTCAATAGTCAAATAAGTAGGGTACCGGAAAAACCCTCTTATAATACGTAATATATTAAGTTAGTCCGCTTTCCGAGTAAAAATTCCCATTTTTTTAAATGTTTCAATAATCAAGCTGTCATAAATCTTCCCAGTGTCACTACAACACCACCGCATAATGCTTTTAATTTGCGAATAAATAGATTAGGTTCGAAATAGGTCGAAATTTGTAAACATAAAGTCTGGTAATATGTTGACTTTTCGCGGTGAAACTCCCTATTATTCTTCCACCGAAAACCGTGAAATGAAAAAATAATAAAAAAAAAAATAAGACACAATTTGCAAATATTTTATAGAACTTATTGTAACACAAAAACAGAATTTGTTTCAGTATTGAAAACTGATACAAAATCTGACAATGTCGCTAAATTTGTTCTCTAGAAAACAATGCCCTGTTGTGGTAGTTTTTACTCGTGAAAAACTCGATATTTAAGGACTGAACCTTAAAAAGGGGCATTTTCAGCATTGTTTTAAAAATGTTACTATTTATTAGTTAATTAATGGAAATATACACTGGAAGGTGATATAGATTTAAAGGCACCGCCCTAAATGTGGGCGTAAATATCAAGAAATACGAATTTTTACTGGAATTATGTATGAAAAAAATAAATTTTTGACAGGCACATTTATCTAGCTATATAATGGACCACACGTATAACAATTTTTAAGCGGAATGTTTCAGAAAGCTATAACTTTGCTTATAGGTTAGTTCAAAGCATCACTTTTTTCACCACAACCATTCAGGCATTCCGCAAAAATTTGCACGAAGCCAAAGGTTTGTTTGACTGAAGGTATTTGCCAGTCCACTTGACTTGTTGTGTTATTCTGTTTTTAATTCCGAAAGGAATATTCGATACCGAATTGGGCATGGTACTGTGGTTTGGAATCCATCGTGGATGTCATATAATAGAGTCCTGCATTAAAGCATTCGCATTGAAATTCCAATACACACGTTAGAATAAGTGTTCAAATTACTGTTTCTTATCGAATGCAATACTGTTCACACGAAATGCGCTTAAGTGATAATAATCTGAAAACAATTTAACTAGAAGAATCTTAAATAAATGTATAATTCAAAATAAACAGAAAAGAGAATATATTTTCGCCAGCGAAAGAAGCTTAAATCAGGTGACATCAATAACCAGACATCAACAAATTTCTAAAAAAATAGCTAAAATAAAAAAGCGCTAAATGCAAATGCGATAAAATTCCAGAAATGGAACGTGAAGATGTGAAAGAGAATAGTTTTTGACCAGCGTAAGAGGCTTAAATTGAGTAAGATCAACAACCTGACATCAAAAAATTTCTAAAAAAAAAAAACCAAAAAAAATATAGTTGAAAATAAAAAAGCGCTAAATTCAAAACGCGATAAAATTCCAGAAATATAACGTCAAGATATGAAAGTGTCCTTTTTTAAAAATCATATTTTATATATTTACATTTACACATTTTCTTAGCCATTTTTTATTTTAGTAATTTTTTAAAAAATTTTTTGATGGAAAAAAATCTTTATTTTGACACAAAAATTTTGTTATTTATATTTTGTATTAGTTGAAGCTTTGTTTCCGAGTTATAAACAGATTTGTGTTTTAGAATCGTTTGTGGTGTTATGTGCCCCACCTTCTCCAGCCCTCTTTGAAACCCCCAAAAATTAATTCAGTTTTTTTATTGGCGCCGTTCCACCCATATTCAAATTTTTTTTTTTAATTTTGGTATTGCGTTGTATTTGAATAACATTTTCCTTCAAGGGGTCCCGGTGGTCTAGAATTTTCAAAAAATCGATCTTGATCTTTGATATTTCGAAAGTATAGGCTTTTAAGAATATATATATCAAATTTTTAGAAGGATATTCCCAGCCAGTATTTTCGATTCTACAGCCGTTTTAGCAGGTAGAGTCAGATTCGTCACGCGGCGACATCAATGGTCGCATTGTTCGCCTCGCGGCAGCTGTTCCGGCCCTAATGACGCAAAAGAAACTGGAACAGTGGAAAAAATCGGAGACGTGAACTGTCATTGGAGTACGAAGAAACGGAAAGAGTTCTGTATGGTGCTGGAATCGCTGATTAACTGCAAGTATTACAAATTTCTGAACTTTCAAAACTAAATTCAATTGTCTCCAAAGTACTTTTTTCGGCCTGGTGTTGTCAAAAAAAAAAAAAAAAAGCTATTCAACCGAATCGTCCGAATGCCGTCAATGGCATCGTTTGTACTAGAATCAAATTATTATTGCAATTATTTCGCATTTTTTCGATTAAAAAACTGAAAAACGCGATTTTTAGAGTGCCAAATTCAAAACCGCGCCATTTTATCAATTTTTTTTTTGTTCTAGTACGGGACATAGCTACGGTCATACTAATTAATATATTTTTTTTTTTTTTTTTGATTTTTCTGTTTCAGATAAATAGAAGAGATAAAATAGACAACACCGTCTAGGTTCAATTTTTTCGAGAAAGGTCAACTTCAGCACCATTTTTAAAATTATTAAAATTAAACAATTTTTTTTTTCATTTTTGTATGTAAAAGAAGTTCTATAAAAAAACAAAAATAAATTAAATATCATTTTTCATTTTTTTATTGTAAAAAAAAATTCCTGAAAATACCGTAAATTTTCGAGCTCTAAACCACAGGGACCTTTTAAAGTACTCCGGTGCAGTTTTCTCTATTCAAGGATTTTCTACAATAAACGACAATACCCTCGCGCAAATCGTGCTTCAACATCTTGTATAAAGAAGGGACAACAAGAGCTACAAAATGCTTTTGTTTACGGAAGTAAATTTAGTAAAGATATTAAACAAAAGTAACTAAAAATACCCTAGTGTATAAAAATGATATGATATTCATAAAGGACTTTGGATATACCCTTCGCCCGAATAGAACTTTTGGTTGTGCCTGTCGATAATTATGTCAGTCCACTGTGTTTTAACTATGACCATCCTAATGCTGCTTGAATCTTTTTAGCATGATCGGACTAATGTACCAGTATATTTCCATATTTCAACATTTGCTTAACTGAATATTTGAGCAAATTTAAAAGACAATATTTATATTGACACAATAGATAACATATAATGTTAATACTACTGGTTATTCTATTTATAAATAATCGATGACTTCTGATTTGTTGCCTCTTCTTTCTCTACAAATTCAATTTATTTATTTCTCTTGTTAATTCAGTACTTTAACACTTTCTTTATCGACTTCTCTAAGCAACTTCAAACGGCTGCCGTCCATGACCTCAGTCTATTATGGTTGATGTTAACTTCAATCAAAACCAGTAGTCTAAATCAATGAAATGGTTGGCTCACAAAACAAACAGAGTTTCCAATAAAGGTTGATTTTAGCTCTGTTCTTTGGCCTTACTGGATATAGCTTGTGGCATGCTAATTGATAGATGGGGTAAAGAGAAAGATATTACATTTTTTCTTTCAATAGGCAAAGGATTAGTTTACAATTTGTTGTAAACACGAGTATATTTTCTACATGATTTTATTAACGACTTTAGCTTTGAATTTGTCGTCTTTTTAGTAGCGATGCCAGACAACATTTAATTGTCTGTTTATAAGAATTCCAAACTGAACTTCATGTCATTAGCATAATGTCATACGTTGTTGTTACCTGCATTGTATTCTACTGAGTATTTTGTCACGTAGTTTGATATTTATGAAGACATAAATTGTGGTTGATTTTATTTATGAAAATAAAGGGTGGAGTTCGTATGAATCGGCTATGTTAAGATATCTAATTCGTATACTTCTTGTTTATCAGTAATAGAAATCCATTATTTTTTCAAAAGAGGGATTTAGTAATCTATATCTTGCATTGTATGGTTGCGATCATGTTACGCTTGGTGCTGTTGGAAAGACAAGATTTCGTACTCAAACAACTATTTGATCAGTTCTGTGATTGTTTGGCTCAGCATTGTTTGAGTGTCCGTCAATAAATGGACACCATTAAAGAGAAAATACGCAATATTTTATAGATTTTGTTCGATAAAACTTCTAATATGCTGACTTTTCGCAGTAAAACTCCCTAATATAAGAAATTGTCGTGAAATTTGGAGCAAAATTTTTGAATTGAATAACTTACATTTTTGCGCCCTAGTATGTCCTATAATACGTTTGTAAAAATATGAAATGGTATCAAATGACACGATTTTATAAGCGTGCAAATATATTATCGATTACTTTATGACGTAAAAATATAGGTTGTTTCCATTTTAGTGTTGGAAACGAATACAAAAAATTCTAGCAATGCCGAGAAACAAACAAATAATGTTTGGTGGAATTTTCTTCTTGTGAAAAGAGCATAATATTTAGCTTAAAGACGAAAACTCATATCAGACGCCTGAAAATGTAAATAGTATTTATGGCCCTGGTACTGCAACACTCAATCGCGTGCAGTTTTGGTTTCGTCGATTCCATTCTGGTAATTTTGATGTCAAAGATACACCACACTCTGAAAGGCCAATTGTCGAAAATTTCGATTGAGTAACAAAAAGGTTACACCGACATGTAAGCAGCACGGTTTTGATTGGTCAAGGGATAAACACTGTGCAAAAACACGTTTGAAACAATTTGAATACGGCTAGGTACGAAAAAAGCTCCATGTATAGAAGCCACGCGAGTTATCACAAAAAAAAACCTCAAGGACCGAATTTACATCAACGAATCGCTGAAGAATCGCAACAAAATCGACACATTTCTAAGGCGAATGGTGACTTGTAAAGAAAAGTGAGTCACTTACGATAAAGTCAAGTAAAAACGGTCGTGGTTGAATCGCGGGGAGCCGGCGCAAACAGTAGACGCATGAGGATTGACGGTTAAAAAGATCTTGCTATATGTTTGTTGGAATTGACAGGGAATCATCTACCCATCACCAAGAGAATCATCTGCATCATCACCTACGACCAAACTTTAAATACGAACCTTAAAAGTTAACAATGGGATTGTCTGAAGGAATTATTCGGCCGGAAGCGGCCAGCTTTGGCCAAAAAGGAGAGGAGTTAAGTTCTATAAGGACAACGCCAGGCCACACATCGACAGTAACGCGCCAGCGGCTCCTGAAGCTTTGTTGGGAGGTTCTTATGCTCTAGACCGTTCCTGTTCTTCTGGATGTTGCTAGTGAACAATTCTCCAGCTTGCAAAAATCGACAGTTCCACATTTTTCCCCCCCTCTCTCATGGAAGAATGGAATTACCTTCAAAATCGCAGCAGATTATCGAACAAAACGATACATATTTCATCTAAATTGGATGATTCTAACAATGCTAAATAATGCCTTCAATGTCATACAAAAATAATAGATTTCTTTTTACTATACTTTTCGATATTTCAACATTGACATTCCAAAATTGCAGCATTTCAGTATTGGAATATTTCAGTATTTCAATATTCCAAAATTTCATATTTCAACATTGAAGTATTTCAGTATTCCAAAATTGCAGTATTTCAATATTGGAATATTTCAGTATTTCAATATTCCAAAATTTCATATTTCAAGATTGAAGTATTTCAGCATTGTAAAATTGCAGTATTTCAATATTGGAATATTTCAACATTTCAATATTCCAAAATTTCAATATTTGAGCTAAGTTCCGACTATTACCGCAGGTGGCGGAAAAGGAAAAATCTGTAGCCTACATTTTATTGGACTGGGTATTTCGTCACGTAGTTTGATATTTATAAAGACATAAATTATGAAAATAATGGGTGGAGTTCGTATGAACTGACAGTGTTAAAATGTCTAGCTATTAGCGTGTAGCATACTATGTATGTACTCTTTTCAACGGTTAAAATCGTCTACTGTTAAAAACTCATAAGTTATGAAAGTTTACATTTTCATTGTCCCCGCCAGCTCTCATACATACACGAAATCTTTCGATAATCAATTTTATCGTTTAATTAATACCCGCCTGACTTCCACATACGTTTAGCTATGAATCTAAGAGATCCTTTTATGTCTATACTTGCAGTATTCCAATGACAACAATGGAGTCAAGTACATGTAGGTGTTACGAGTCAAGTGTCCAATCCATGCGAAAACTTTTTGAAGCCAAATGTGAGGCTGCACTTTGCAAAATCAAAACTAAATTTTTCATATAAGTTGAATACTCGTATACACATTTAGAATCTTGCAGCTCCACGCAAAGCGTGCCACATTCACATTAGCTCTTGTAGCAGCACTAAAACAGTCATGTTGCCACGATTAATTAAGATAACTTATAAATTAAATCAAAATCTCTTGATTATTGGACAGAATTTGATTAGAAGAGAAACTTAACTCCCATAACACAGAAACGGCTCAAACTCTCTGCCTACGACGGCCAACCTACACGTGAGGGTTCAATTCAAGTCACTCAGAGAGATGGAAGTTCATAGCCTTCATCAATATCATCAACAGCATCTTCGTCTTGCAGAGCTGTAGGAAATTCTTATAATCAATGTGTATAAAGTAAAGTAATTTGATCTTGATTTCATCGTATATCTTTGTTACTAAAAGAGATTCCATGGTATGTACAAATTAGCGCACGAACAGATGCAACTCGCCTAACACGTTTCTGAAATACAGGGTGGGGCAATAGAACGTGCATATTTAAAAAAAAAGATTAAAAAATAAATACAAAAGGTACGGTTACAATAAATCTAAGGCATTGTAGAGTAATAAATGGAGTTTATTTTTTAAAAATAACATCATCTAAATGGTGACCCTCTCTACGACGGCACTCCTCTAACCGCAAACGAAAATTATTGAAAACTTTCTTCAGTAATACTGGTGTAATGGCTGCCATTTCACCACGGATATTCTCCTTGAGCTGAACGATGTTTCTTGGATTATTACTGTAGACTTTGTGTTTGAGGTATCCCCACAAAAAAAGTCAAGAGACGTCAAGTCTGGACTACGTGGGGGCCATGGGATATCACCTCTTTTCGAAATCAGTCTGCCAGGGAACATCTGCTTTACCACCACCATGGAGTCATTTGATGTGTGTGACAGGTAGCTCCATCTTGTTGGAACCAAGTTCTGGAATTCACTATTCTTGAACTTTCAATTTCTGGAGCCAAAAATCCGTCCAACATCTCAACATAGCGTTCCGTATTAACCGTGGCGTTTTGGCCCCGCGCATTTTCGAAGAAAAAAGGACCAATTATTCCTCTGCCAGAGACTGCTGCCCATACTGTCACTTTAGGACTATGCAATGGTTTCTGGTGTTTGATTTTGGAATTTTCACTGTTCCAGTAACGACAATTTTGACGGTTTACGAACCCATTCATAAGGAAATGAGCCTCGTCAGAGAAAAGGATATTGTCAAAGTTGGAAAATCGATTAAGCATTTCATTAGAAAATGCGAGCCTTGCTATGAAGTCAGACTCTTTCAATTCTTGTGTTAATTGCAGCTTATATGGATGCAGTTTAAGATCCAATGTTAAAATTCGTTGCAAACTTCGTCGCGATAATTGTAAGACAGACGATCTCTTGCGAGTCGACATTTGTGGATTTCCTCGTACTGACTCCATAACTCTCTCAACATTGTCTTCGGTCCTAGATGTTCTTGGGCGACCATTTGCTTGTAGTTTAAATGTTGAACCGGTCTCTTCAAAACGCTTTACCCATATTTTAATTAAATTAGCTCTCGGAGCTTCACTAATTCGCCGTAGTCCATATTCAGCACAATATAGTCGCCTAATAGCAATATATGAACGAGACTTCTCGTAAAATGCACGCACGCAAAATGCGCGACGCTTCCCGTCGAAGTGATTCATAGCGACTAAAAATCCATGAGCCCGCCAAAAAAAGATGATGCAATGTGCACGTTCTATTGCGCCACCCTGTATTTCAACATTTCGATATTTTAACATTTCGAAATTTCAACATTGCGTTATTTCAGTATTTCAATATTCCAAAATTTCAATATCTATTGAAGTTAAATTCTGGCTACCACCGTAAGTGATGGAAAAGGAATAGTCTGGAAAGGGCAAAAGAAAAAAAAAATGGATCAGCCTCTATTAAAGCAATCCCTAACTGAGAGCGCTAGAAACAAATCTTTTGAGCTAAAAATGATCATGGGACCAATATGTTCCTTTCACACGGCGAAGAATACCATCCTAGGAAAGTTAGCGTAAGAAAATGAACTGAATAAAGGATATCACTGCGGTCGAGGCAAACGATGACAGACAGGTGCAAGATGACATTGACTTATTTATGATTTGATAAACGATTCGAAAGTGATATATATTGGCTGACAGCTAATGGATTTTGTTACCATTTCCTAGAAACGGCTTTCAGGTTAATGCTATAGCTGCCTCTGTCCAGATAAACTCTTGGCTTAGTTTCAAATACATTCTTAAATCCCAGTCATTTAGTGTCGGGAGTGTTTTCTTGTTTTGTTGAGGTAATTCCTGAAAAAATATGAAATAGATCTGAAGACGAACTTCTCATAAGAATTTTCCTAAATTCTTTCGAGGACGTCACTGATTGGTCGAGGTTACCAAAAGATGGCTACATAACAAAAGGAATACAAGATTCCCCATAAGAATTTGTGCCAAAACTCACATGAACCTTACCAATTGTCATGTGGAACCTCAGGGTTATCAAAAGACTGTCCAGTCAAGAGCTGAGCGACCAAAAGCCTCTCATAAGGATTTACGTTTGTTAACTTTCTTAATTACTTCACTAACTTTCATATGGAACCCCGCGCTTATCAAAATATGATTGCATAATGGATGAAAGAAAAACTAACAGGTCAAAGCTGAGTCCAAGAATAACGTGAAATTTACTGTCGCCGATGGCGGACAATGTCAGTTAAGAGGCAGACAATCAAACTCTCTCCTATAGCACAGGCAGAAATCAACCAAATGGACATGGACCATTGAGATGAGATCCAGTGTGGACGGCCCTCGAGTATTCTCCAAGATTTCTTCGTGAGATCAGGAATGCTATAACAAGACAAAGGAATGTCAGTTATCTAAATTATAGAGTTGGGGTTAGAGGAGCTTTTCGACATAACACATAATTATAGACGTAACTGGGTAACAGACGGTAGTCATCCATCGGAAAATCCTAAAAGTAACTGTGATAATGCAACGCCACACACGGAGCGCTCCAACCCAAGCTGAACCATGTTCCGGAAAGAAGGCAAGGGAAATAGCAACGAAGAAACGAAAAAGAAAATGGTCAAATAGCGAAAGGATGAAATACCAACAATTGCAAAAGCACTGAAGAGGAACAGCGCAAAACATTCCCTCCGCTCCCAAGCAGCTGGTGCAAATAGACTGCTTAAATCAGAGACAGAGGTCAGAATATCAGGATGCAAAATTAAATCCAGGGAGCCCTGGATGGGAGGCAAAGAAATGAGCGCCCGAAAAAGCACAAGCGAATACTGTGAGGCGGTGAATATTCAAATTGGCAATGACTGCAGCAACGAATAGACAAAATCGGTAATGACTGCAGAATCAGCGACAGGGAATGGCGGTAAACGTTCGTTTTACTCCTAGTAGCTGGCGCGAAAAAATAGCTTAAAAAGGAGATGCTTAAAATCGAAAGAACAGTTTGTAAAATTCAATTCAGATAGGGGAATTACAAGATTCAATCCGTACTTGGAAACCGGACGCTATCAAAATGACTTCGAAGAAGCGTTTAGAAGGGGCATGGGTATTTATATCCGTGGCCGTAGAAGAGACATAGGCAGAAGGAGTGTAAAAAATGCACCAAAATGTTGCAGGTGCTCTACGGACGACAGCAAGCAACCGTTGACTATGATCTGCAGAGACGCAGAAGCTGTAAATCTAACGAATGGAGAGCGAAATTGCTTTGTATTTGTCAAAGTGAAAAGTGTACAGTATACTCTGCCATTTCATTATGGAATGACGAATGACCTACCACAACGTCTAATTTTTGGTGAATGGACCTTACAAAAGCTCAATGAAAATCCGCTGTTTTATCGAAAAATTGTGTTCGGCGATGAGGCTCATTTCTTGCTGAATGGATACGTACACAAGCAAAACTGTCGCGTATGGAGTGATGAACAGCCACATGTCATACATGAATTATCGATGCATCCCGAAAAAATTTCAGTCTGGTGCGGTTTATGGGATGGTGGCATCATCGGTTAATTTTTCTTCAAAGACGACCGTGGAAACGTTACCGTCAACGGCGAACGATATCGAGCCATGATACGCGATTTTTTTTTTTTTGCCCAATTGGTTGAGTTGAACTTGGTTCACACGTGGTTCCATCAGGACGGTGCAACATGCCACACTGCTCGTGAAACAATGGATATGTTGGGGATGAATTTTATGAGCAGCTTATTTCTCGATTTGGCCCCCAAGATCTTGCAAGTTAACGCCTCTGGATTATTTCGTGTGGCGTTATGTCAAGTCGTTAGTCTGTGTGGGCAAACCGAACACTATTGAAGCCTTACAGGATAACATAACACGCCTTATTCGTGGAATACAGGCCGAAATGCTCGAGAAAGAGACGAAAAATAGAACCTTCCAAATGGACATTTTGAGACGGAGCCGCGGACAACATTTACATGAAATTATCTTTAAAAACTAAATGACAGAGACCAATTAACCGATTCCAATAAAAATTTTAATATATGATGCAAATTTGAGTGTTTTATTCGATTTAAAAAAAAAAATACGTTTAAAAAATCACCCTTTATTTCAACATTTCAGTCTTTCATTATGTCGATTTTTCGATATCTCACTAATACCATTCGTTGAAATAAATATTGATTTCGCTTTTATCTAGGCTGACCTGTACCCATGCTCTATATACATACTCGTATGTATATTTTCACCTACTCTTTCTGTTATCGAACAAATTTACTGTAGTTGTTTCTTTATTAATAACTTGTCGGTTGTCTCATTATGATTGTGTACCATGAACTCTGTCTGGAGGGATGGATAGATGGGTATTCTGTACTTCATTGAAATTCCAGTTCATCTCAACTAACTACTTCCCTACCATTTGTTAAAGAGAAACCGCAAAAAATCATAGTTATGCATCACATATGCACATAGCTGCACATATGTATATATGGAATTTGTATGTCCATTTTGCAGATGTTATTCTGGCCAGTTATGCATTAACTACTGATTTATTATTATTCTCATTGTTAGCCTATCAGCCGATGATTGATGATATCAGATGTCGAAGATACTCATTGATGGTGCTGTTCCCATCCGAATGTCTGGCAAAATCTTAGAAATTCCACATGAAGGGATTCTTTCACACCTTAGATCCACATGGCTTTTGAAATGTTCTCACTGGTGTTGATTTTACACCTTAGAAGATACGTAAATGTTTGATGTCTATTTTGCCCGGTGTTAAAGAAAATATTAAGATAACAAGTCTAGAAAAATTTAATCATTATTGAAAGAAAGAATTTATTTAGTCACTTTTATGTCATGATCATGCATGTATTAGATTTCTGTGCATTTTCCAAACAGATTTGTGGAAGATTTAAATCGGTAAAGAACAGTTTATGTTGATCACAATTCCCTGTCGTTTAATTTGACACAAAAAAACCAATAGCTTATCACATTCAGTAGACTTGTGTGCATTCTATATTTAGGATAACTGAAAGAGAACTACGTGACATAGATTACTCGACTATTTGAAGTGTTCGCCAGTACAAAGAAATGGCCGTCGCTCGAAAAAAAGAAGATACGTGTTTCAAAACCACGCGAGATTAAGATAACACTCACATTTAATTTGTTCACTTGTCTTTCACTTCTTGATTGCACAGCCATTCCATTATATAGATCTTACTAATTTCGATTAAATTTTTTGTGTGGAATCCTTCCTCATATCACGACAAAGCAAGCAAAATTAAAACATTCTGAAGTCCTCCGCTTAGAAATTATAGAGGGTCCACTGATTCTTTTGGTAAATCGACCTATTCGTCGATGGGAATGTCACCTATACGCAGACCAAAGTTTATCTAATACGTAATACCTGTTAAATTATACAGAATTTAGTGGAATATAACGAAAGATATAGATCTAAGAATATATGAGTTATATAAACAGGTCGATTTTTTTAAGATTTTTTCATGCTTTATTGTGCAACGCAATTAAGATAAATTTAGGTAACCGTAATCTACACTTGTTACTTGCATATGCAGATGACAAAGACATCATTAGCAGAAAACTACGAGATGTTACTGCAGCCGTCTCAAGCATCGCGAAGGAAGACAAAGTTATTGGTTTCAACGAACAAAGAGTCCACTCCTTTGAGACGCTGTGTGAACGTTGACAACTATAATTTTGAAGTGGTGGAAGAATTCATCTACGTCGGTTCTGTTGTAAACAAAAGGAATGATGTCAGCATGGAGATAAAGAGGAGAGTATTGCGTGCTAACATATGTTACTATGGGCTAAGCAAGCGATTCAATGATAAAGCCCTCTCTCGACAAACACAAATCCGACTGTACCGACTGTGGTTCTACCTGTCTTGATACATGGCGCAGAAGCATGGGTTATAACGTAAACGGATAACCGGAAAATACTCCGGAATATATATGGACCCATCATCCTTAACGAAGGGTATCGGCGTCGCATGAACAATGAGCTATATGCCGACGTCGACGTGGACAAACGCATTAATATACAGCGATTGAGTTGGCTGGGTCATTTTGTGCGGATGGACTCAAATGCTCCGGCACGGAAAGTTTTCGACAACGAACTCGATGGACGCCGCAAAAGAGGGTTACCAAAACTCCGTCGGAAGGACCAGGTATTTAAATACTAGCGAAAATTGAAGTGGCGAATTGTGGGCGGCGTATAATAGATAAGGAAGTCTCTTCCAGTCGCCACCTAAGAACAAGAAGAATCTACAAATTAGAGATTAAAGGAGAAAAATAAAATTCGTTCAGTTTGTCTGGGAGGTACCGGAAGGAGTGCGACCGACAATGAGACGCATTTTCATTCACAGAATTTAGGTCACCAGATTTGACGGAAATCAGAACAACAGTTAAAAGATATAAAGCAAAGAATAAAGAATTATCCATTCTGTGGTTCAAAAACCGTCTGTCTGCACGGCTGTCAGCTATTAAATACCTGTCATCTGAAGTGTTATTTATTTTCTAAAAGGTTTGTCGTTTGCAAATATGGATCGTCTAACGTCGTAGGCACTTTTCATGCATTACTGAGTGATTATGGTCGTCTTAATCGACCTACTGTGCAAGAAATTGTCAAGATTATAAAGAAATTTGGGAGATCGGAAGCGTTACAGATGTGGTTCAGCCCGTGCATCATCGCAATGTAAACACTGCACAAAATGTCGCTTCTGTTAGTGAAAGTGTGATAGATAACCCGAATTTTATTTCAGAGCGCTATGGCTTTATGATAACCGTTGGTTTCAAAAGCACGGTGCCACGAGCCACACACATTTTGGCTGTATTGCATTAGAAGTTTCCAGAAATCGTAGCTTCACGCGTTGGCGACGTCAAGTAGGCCGCCATCATCATCCGAATTGACGCCGTTAGACTTTTTT
>JAHXMU010015113.1:0-10456 GCA_019455685.1 Philornis downsi
TTGCTGTTTATTCGTTAATTAAAAAAATTGTATACGAGCATATTCCGCACAAAAACTTATTTTTAAGCAAGTATCCTAATTGTGGGCGGGGTCATAAAAAAAAATACTAAAGTATATATGTTTCTATGGGGAAAACCTGTTAGGTACCTACCTACATGTACGAGGTGTGTTCAAAAACAAGGTGAATTTTCAAATTTCGCGGGCTACGTACATTCGACTTTCGATTATTATTGTTTTTTATGTTGGTACACTCTTCTCGAAGATATGTGAACGGTTGTATCCATATAGCATGTTTAGTTGGTTTGTGAGAGGCATAAATAAAACAAAAGCTTTGAGTATTCGACGATTTTTTGCAACAAAAAAAAAATGGATCAAAGAAGTTGGATTAAATTTTGTGTTAAAAATTGAATTAGGTGCTCAAAAATACTTGAAATGTTGACAGTGGCATGCGTTGAAAGTACTCTGAGTCAAAAAAATTATTACAAGCAGAAGAAACGGGAAGAAACGCAAACAATTTGGCCTTTCGTGAAGTGGACCCGCTCCCATCGTGAACCTCTTTAAAGCCAGAATAGAATAAAGTCAGTTTTAATTGTTATTACTTATCATTGCTTCTTTAACTCTTTATAATTAAAAAAAAACTACAGGAAAAATTCGTCCAAACAGAGATCTTTACATATTTTCCATAAATGCTCCGGCATGTAGATTTCCCGCATAAATAAAAACGATGATGGCGATTGACCATTTAGTTACATAATTTTTCATAGTCCGCAACGTAGTCATATTAAGTATCAAATTATAATATTTAAAAATATAATGAATTATTAGAAAAGATAGGATGAATCGAGCTGTCAAAACTCCTTCATTTTGAAAAACCATTTGAATCAATTCAATTTCAGATGGGAATGATGAATTATTAAAAAAGATAGGATGAATCGAGGTGTCAAAACTCCTTCATTTTGAAAAATCATTTGAATCAATTCAATTTCAGATGGGATATTCTACACACAATACTTTTCATGCAGAGACCGTACCGGGTTTGAATTTCATTTTAAAAATTGAATTTTAATGATTACACTGTAGGTTTTATGTTTTTCAACTTCAATTTTATTTTTAACTCAGGAAATAATGATTATTTTTGAGTTTTATTCGTTTGCTCGGAATTTGATAGTTATTTGTTAAGCTTTATAATATTGTTCATTTATAAAACTTGTGCGAACATTTTTTTCGTTTTCATATTGCAAAACGTGAATGATTGTTGATGCATTCTGTGTTGGGTTTTATGTGGCTTCGAGTGGCTGAAGGGGAAACGTTGGAAATTTTTGCTGGCGCAATAAAGCGTTAAATAAAAATGAGTATAAACTTCCAGAGGCTATTTTTCGACATACGAGTACATATTACTTCCATATCATGAAGCCAATGAAATTTTCAATAGCGCTACATTATGGTCAGCAATTGAATTACAGTTATTGATTCATGAAATAACTACACTGAGAGAATGCAGTCAATTCCCAACAAAGTGCACATCACATGTAGAAAAAAAATCTATACCCGTTTACATAGAAATGTCGAATAAGCTGACTTACATGTACCTTTACCCAATGGCGTCTTACTTTGGTGTAAAATTAGTAGAAGTCTATATTCAGGTGCCGATTTAAGTTTACTAAATAATGCCTGTTGATTTATACTAAATTGAGCGCAATCGAATGAAAGATATGAAGGTAGGAATATGTGGTTTGTATAACGTCGATTGTTTTATATTACCGGTCATTACAATACAATGCAATTGACAACAACTTAAGTAACTGCAGTCAACAAAATAGGGATTCAAGTTAAATTTCAATATTTTGATCATTTTATAGAGGAGGTACCAGAAGCGGTTTGGAAATGCTCCCTATTTTCATGCTCAGAACTTAGTTTACAAAACGCATTAGTATAAAAGACGACAGAAGGGGAGCGGATTTTTCTCAAGTTTTACGGTGATTTGTATTGTACGCAGACAATATAAAAAACTGGGCTATGGCTGTCTATAAAAAAAAATTGCAGAGGACGGATTTAATTCTAGAAAATCGTTCAATTTGTATGGGAGATACCAGAAGGAATGTGTAAATGTTGTCCATTTTCAGTCTCATACCCCACTGTAGTAAATGCTTGATGTGTATTAAATTTAAGTGAATTTAGTAAAACTGAAAAAAGGTACGAACCTAAAAATATATGGCTTAAATAGGTTATTTGTGAGATAAACAGATAAACAGCAGGGCAGATCTAAAAAAAGCTCGCATATATAAAAACATGCATTATCTGTGTATTTATGCCTCAATACTAAGCAGAGTTATATACTGTGCATGCTTTGGACGAGTTTTGCTGTGAATTTGTATTAGAGCCATACTGAGTGATTGATCGATATGATCTGTTTTTAATTAGGTTGTTAATAAATCTTACCAACTAGACGTAAATATGGCCTCTATAAGCCATAAAACCAAAGTTAGGTGGCCCACTTTGAAGACGATTTTATCAAAGTTCTGGCCGGTAAATCTTCCTTTCGTCTGTTAACAATATGAGTATACAGTATTCACAAAAGCGCAAGAACATTTAGCCGGACAGACAAAATGACTGTTTCAACGGGGATGAAAGTTCAAAAATAAAATCCAATTTAATGCAAAGCTCTGAAGGCATCAGAATTTGTATAAATAAAACATATTTTCTGTGATGTCTTACTTCGTGGCCGAGTGATTTGTCATTATTCGTAGTTCACAATTCATATTTTCTATTAATATTCTTAAATTTGTTAATGTTTCTCCACTCTTTCATATTAACGTCAATCATTTTCTTTCATTTTGTTTACAACATCCTCTGCCTGTGACTGTTAGTGTGCATCATTTTCCAGCTATATACCAAAAAAAGGAGAATTTACCTCAGATTTTGGCAAAATCATTAAAATTTTTGCCGGGAACTGAAAACTTTTCGATTTGAACAACGAATCGAATCAATCGTAGACACCGAACAGCTCGACAATGGAGTATTAACGCATTAAGCACCGCTTTAGGAGGAGTTCTATATTTCGTGTCAAAAAAAGGATTATCCTTCCAGTTGGCAGCGCTTGAGTTAATATTTAAAAATAACTACTCAAAATTATGACAAATTTCAGTAAAAGCATCTAGCATCTGTGCTGCAAATATGGATTCCTTAAAGTTGATACTTTTGAAAAATTTATATGATGGCATAGATTTACCCAGATCGAGCGTGATTATTACATCAACAGCTAAACAGATATTCAAACTGCGAGAAATACTAAATAAGACCCATGAAAAACCCATCGACCTATTCATGGAGCCTTTCGTAGACTATTATATAAAACTGCTTTTAGCAAAACCATTCGCCAAAAATTACAAGAAACCATGGCGTAGTCTAGTACTCCTATGTTTGGATGACTGTTTGTAATGATCACATTGAGACGTTTTGAACCAAACGCGGTCTTAGGTAAGCAATTGTATATTGTGCGATCTTTTTAAAGTACTTATCCGGATTATAAGAGTACTTTCATACGCTGATGCCATTGGCATCAATGTTCGAAAACTGCGAAGTGTTTCTGCATCAAAAAAGATTTGGAAATAGACAAAAAAGTTCAAAACAAAGTTTTTTTGGTTGCTTGATTTGACGAGCAAGAGGATAAAAATAAAATTAATGATGTTAAACCTGAAAGGTTTGACTTCTTTTAGCAAACATTTTTCTATAAAATTTATGGACCGTCATCGTTAACAGATAATATCAGAGTCGTATAAATCATTAGCTGTATTTCGACGTATACGCGGCTGTGTCAAGTTGATAGATTATGTTAAACATTCTTGGGTGAAATTTCTTCGATAAATAACACTAGCTAACAAGGTTTTGGACTGGAGCAACCAAATATCTTTCCTAGGGCAATTTGGTAGTCTGAATTCAAATCTGTAATTGGGTTTTCTCTATCGAGTTTGGTTTTCGAGATACAAAAAATGTTTTTATTCGTTGTTTACATAAAAAATCATTTCACTTCAGTAGATTTTTGGTTGTGTTTTCTGATTCGCTTAAAATGAATAAAAAAAATGTTCTTGTGCAACAAGGATATCTTAAATTTAAAAACTATTTTGTGCGATCAAATCCTGGCAAGAGTGTATTTACATTTTTTATTTTGTGCTCACGAACAATTGTGATTTTTGCCATTAAGGTTGTGAATTTTCGGAATGATTTCTTCACATGTTCTGAGAAAATTAGAATTATAATCAATTATTTGTTATTTTTCACCTATAGATAGCTCAAGATACGAATTCTTTACCACATGATTAGACATTCATATAGATCTACTTAACACACATATCTATTTTGGAGAATTTTGTTTAGTTATTTGATAGCTTTGGAATAGATCATTTAAAAGCTAAGTCTGACTAAGCCCGTCTAGTGCAATTATGTGTTAAAATAATGTTTTATCAAAATTTTTTATTGCACTGGGTAACTAAAAAATATAAAATTATAACAAATTGTTTACTTTATGATTTATTTTGTCTTGTATAGGATGGCGCATAAGTAACGCTAAGATTTGATCAGTGAATACATTTTTTCTTTAAGTCTTTTTTTCGTCTCTTCACAGAATTAACTAAATAATACTTGGGAAATTTATGATGGAAAGGCTCAGCACAGAACAAAGAACCAAAGTTGTTCAATTTTACTTTGAAAGTCAGCATTCGATTATTCAGACACAAAGATCATATCGAAATTTCGTTCATGTTCGAAATGCTCCTAGCGCTCCAACAATTTATCGATTGGTTCAGCGTTTTGGGCAACAAGGGGCTGTTTGTAAGACCTCGTGTAGTTCGAAATAAAGTGACCATTGCTCGAGTCCAAGCAAGTATTAAGGAAAACCACAACCTAGCGACGTTCTCAGCAGTTAGAGATGTCTATGCGGTCCTTGCAAACAATTTTACATATGTTACATCTTTTCCCATATAAAATGCAATTGGTTCACGAGTTAAAACCAACTAGAACGCATTCAATATAGTCGCCGTTAACATTACTTATGCACCACCCTTTATATTCATTTAGGTAGAGAGTAATATATTTGTGGCACTATATTTAAAGAAGGGCTGATGTATTTTTAAGCCATTGATATAATTTTAAAAACGGCGACTTCTATTTCTACTTCTACTACCGGTTAAAAATAGTATGATCTGGTGGGACTGTCATATTCCAGTAAAGTAAAGTACTTTTTTGCTGAACTTTATGCTCACAATTAGTTTAATTTGTTGTCAATAACAAGTCAAAATTTCAGAATATAAAATTCCATCTTTATAGATTTAAATTTTTTTTGATTTTTAAAATACAGTTTTCTCAAATTATTTTTTTTTAGCAAAACACTCGAAATAAAAATCATCAAAATCGAGTTGATCCGTTTGAGAATCGCGTCAGAATTTTTTCATGTAATGACAAACCCATTTGACCTCAAACCAGCCTTAATTGATATGTATAACTTGAACTATTCTTAACTCTCTTCTGTATTGCTTTCAAAGAAGTGTTTTTCGATCTCTTCCTCAATGTTTTGTTTCACAGACTACAAAAATTGTATAAAATTTAAAAGATTTTCATATTCAAAAATGTCACCCGTAATTATCGTGGGTACATCCGCCAAATGATAGGCGAATTGCTATACGGAAATTCTGCTTGCCGTTGCCATCACCATCGTCGAAAGAATTGTAAATTATAGAAATAACATAAAGCGCACATGATATTGTTATTGTAATACTCCATATCACATGGACCAAGGTTTGAAATATTGCTTAAGTCCATTCTCCAATTGAAATTCTGCCAAATATCCTGAAATTGGCATCCTTCATATACGATCTATAGAGATGACAACTTTCACAACGCAAATTCTATCCTGTTTAAAACCACAGTTTATAATAGAATCAAGTGCAGAAAAAAAAAACAACCCAAGTAAATCGCAAATGATCAATCTGTTTCATCCATATTTGGCTTCAAATGCATATAGAATAAATTTGATATCTGACGTCAGTGTCGGCACTACTTTAACATACATATGGGTGTATCGCACCAAATAGGAGATCAAATCAAATATTGAATACAGAAGTTACCGCAACATCACCGAATAATCATAAATATGTATACCGATTGAACGTTAACAAAGATGAAACGAACAAAAAATTGTAATGTTAATAAAAAGTTATTGAATTGAAATGTTTTTTTTTATTTCGAATTTCAGTTGTGTAATTTGTGTATTCATTTCAGAGTTTCGCTTGCCTTTATATGTTAAGGTCAGTCTACTAAATTGTGTTGTTTTTAGCATTAGTTTCATTATTTTAATAACATTATTTATTATTTTGCTATTGCCTTTTGTGATAATCTTTTTACCGGTGGCGATGATGCGATACGCAGATTGATACACTCGAGAAAAAAAGTCGGGATAATGTTATGCATTATCTTGCGGGAGGGAGTGCTCGGAACAGAGGACAATTTATAATTGATGTTTAGATAGGGATTGCATATTCAGAAATGTTGTTTGTTTCCTTGTGGCCCCTGCAGTTTCTGACATATCGCGAAATGATTGTGACATTTTTATTGACATTATTAAGATTTAAAAAAGTCCGCTTTATAAAAGTTGATTCTTTAGTATAGCTATTATTTATTATATTAACGAAATGACATAAAACGGATGCGATTTAATATCTAAAATGTAAATGAAGACGGTGATTATGTTTACGCTTAGCACAATCTTAGCCTATTTGATATCTACTGGAGTTAAAGATAAATGAAATGCAAAAGGTGATTATTCTATGGAGCAAACATCAAAATAGTTCCAGACAGGCTTCACTGAATAGAAAACAATCCCCAATTTTGTCTTAAAAATACAGTAATGGGCGCAATGAAAATCACCACCAATTTGCATCTGTTTTAGTTTTCGCACTTACTGAAAAAACATAATGGTTTTCCCTATAATATTGTGAATAGTATGGCTACTTCAAAGTTTTCATACTGAATTCTTTGATAAGGCACTATTATGAAAGAATTCGTTATGAAAATATTTGAATATGGCTACTTAGTGCCATGGAAAACTCGCGCTTCTCCAAGAGATGAGGACCACTAGAAAGAAGTTTACTTCATGGTCTATGAAATTATTCTTTAATTTTTCTCTTTCTCTTTCCATTTTATCGAAGTAACCGTCATTTATTTCAATAATTTTTTGAAGTTGATATAGTCAATTTGCAAAACAATCTTCATATTCATTTTTGGAATTACACCAAGAACTGTCTTAATGGCAAGTTATTTGCTATTGAAAACTCTTTCTTCCAATTTTCTTTTTATTTGAGCAGACAACCAAAAGTCACTTGACCAGCCGTACCATTCAGGATGTTGTTTGTTAAGAGATTCGCATGAATGAAATGTTTCACATATTGTTATTTGAACCTTTTATTTTAATGTGGACGACTGTGGTTTGAACATGGCAGTTTGTTGGAAACTATTGATTTTATATTCTGAGTTCTTCTAACATTTAATATCGGTTAGAATACAAATTATATTTCAAATCACGGGAATGGAACCTATCAATACGTTAACTTCATCAGATCCCTACAATAAAGTACTCCTGTACGAATATTAGTCGCAATTTTTCCATTGTTCATCTTGTACAATTTATCAAAAGCCTTTTATTAACAGCCCAGTACATACTAATGATGTGTATTTTCTAAAAAAAACTTGTGATCGTGATGACCGTACCTAACCTTTTTATTTGAATGATGGTTAGAATCGAATGTTTTGTCGATTTTGCAAGGCATGTACAAAAGAATTGAAAAAAAAAAATATCAAAAATAGTCATTTCATCCGAACCTCGTGGCGACTTTGTTGCACATATAACTCATGAGTCGTGCAATTCCGATACCCGTTAACATGGAAGAGTATATTTTAGACAATATTACACAGGATTCTATGGTGTGCTGCGAGACAGATAGTTCTGTAATAACACTTGTAACAATATTATTTTAATTATCATTTAATTGTAAACAGACTCTTTGCTCATCGGAATAAAACTCTAATGTTGTGCTGTGTTATTGCCAAGGCGATTTCTGATTATTGAGAAGACCGCAGCATTAGACTAATGACACCCACATTATAAAAATATCCAGGTAACAAGAAACTTTCCCTATAATAGCGTCAGTTAGGTTTAGTGCACCTTTCCTCACTATCATCTCCACAATCATGGATCTGTGGATTTTTTGTTGCTGTCGTAGTACGAATATCTACTATACTCGTATATTGCTATATACATGGCCCAATCACATCGGTTTTAGTCTTCCATATAATACACAACATCGATCGATTCTGCAAATACAGGGTGTCCGTCGGGAGGGTATGATATTTGTTGTGCCGCCATTTTGGTAAACATTAGTCCTGACATTTCATATTTGGCAGTCGTGAAGTAGAGACATTTCAATCTTATTATGGAAAAATATTCGATAAACCAACGTGATTTAATCGTTAAAACATTTTATCAAAATCAATCATCGATTACTGTGACGATGAGAAAGTTGGGTGAAATTTTTGGGAGAAACAACATGCCAACAAGAAGCACTATTTATCGTGTAGTGAATGATTTCGTAACAAGAAGGTCTGTAGCTGATAGGGCCAAACATGGACCACAACGCCGTGACGCCGTGCTCAGGAACTTGGTCTTCAAAGAACAACTTTGGTCCAATTTTGTACAAGGATTTGCATTTGTTTCAATTTAAGATTCAGTTGACATAAGCGCTTCTTCCACAAGACCATTTATGCCGCCGTACATATGCCAATAGGATGTTACAGCTCGCCCATGACAACCCCGATTTTCATGAAAAAATCGTAATGAGTGACGGGGCACATTTTCATTTGAATGGATATGTGAATAAACAGAATAGTCGGTTCTGGACATTGGAAACCCTTCAAATTATTCATCAGTCACCTTTGCATCCAATCAAAGTAACTGTCTGGTGTGCAATTTGGTCAGGAGGAGTCATTGGATCTTAGTTCTTTGAAACTGAAAACGTCGTAACGGTAACTGTCAATGAGGAGCGATATCGTGATATGATTGAAAACTTTTTAACGCCACAACTGCACGCTTTGGGCTTGAATAACATGTGGTATCAACAAGAATTACTGTGAGACCTCTTTCCATAACAAGTTATTTCAAGAAATCGTGATGTTGATTGGCCTCCACGGTCGAGTGATTTGACTAATTCGGACTTCTTTTTGTGGGGATATCTGAAAAGCAAAGTTTATGCAAACAAACCAGAAACGCTTGATAAACTCAAACAAAATATTCGTGATGAAATTAATGAAATACCGCGTGAAATGTGTGAGAATGTAATGACAAATGCGCTCAAAAGAACTCGCATTTGTGAGGCTAACAGAGGCGAACATTTATCTGATACTGTATTCCATACATAATTGCCGACATTAAGTAAAACATTTATCAATATAAGATCCACTCTCTTTCATTTAATAAAAATTATACACAAACAAACTTTCCCGACGGACGCCCTGTATTTTACATGCTCACTTTTGCCGCCTTTTATACACAAGTTCCAATCATTGAACATGTTCAGTATCAATTCGTCGTAACCGGGCTCAAATAGTTCTGCCAGCGGTTTTGTTGCGACATTGCTATTTCGACTTTGATTTGGCTTTATAATGGCCGAAAAGAGTAATATTTAAATACGTTTTTTTATATTTCTGAACAATTTCAATCATGATCCATTAAGGAGGACAGTGTTTGTGTTTGATTCCATTAAAAAGGCGATTTACGTCTTCCATATTTTCCATACAAGCCTTCTCTTACAGCACACGCAATCTGTAATTTAACAGCAGTCTGTAATTTAACAATCGAAAAACGCTTAAGCGATTGACGGTTAAAAGTTTCGCCTTTTTCGATTGTTAACCGATTCATATTCGTAAATGGCAAACCTTTCACTAAATAAATAACACTTTATATGACAAGTAACAGCTGACTGCCTTCCCAGATCGATGGTTTTGAACCAACTAAATGTATAACATTATATAAGTCATCCAATAATAATTTAAACAACTGGGAATTCCTGGGAATTTCTCGAGAATGTGTGAGTGAGAAATGGTCAACATGGTTCCAAAAAAGTGAGAAAACGAATGTGCAAGAAAATCTTAACGATTATCCTCCAGGAAACATTGGTAAAGAGCATAGTCCTACCTCATCGACATGTAAAATTTTGCTTCCAGTGGAATTCGAATTTTTGGTTCACGTGATTGTGAATTCCAAGTTCATTTTATAAATCAATATCAAACGAACAATAGAAATGTTACAGCTATATAATAATCAGGGCAGTCCTATCTATGCAAAGATCAATTATAATATTTTTCCGTCTCCGTAAAACTATTCATCCACATTATGTTGCAAGTCATTGCTTGT
>JAHXMU010015127.1:0-17843 GCA_019455685.1 Philornis downsi
AGTCGACATTTGTGGATTTCCTCGTACTGACTCCATAACTCTCTCAATATTGTCTTCGGTTCTAGATGTTCTTGGGCGACCATTTGCTTGTGGTTTAAATGTTGAACCGGTCTCTTCAAAACGCTTTAACCATATTTTAATTAAATTAGCACTCGGGGCTTCACTAATTCGCCGTAGTCCATATTCAGCACAATATAGTCGCCTAGTAGCAATATTTGAACGAGAGTTCTCGTAAAATGCGCGCACGCAAAATGCGCGACGCTTCCCGTCGAAGTGATTCATAGCGACTAAAACTCCATGAGCCCGCCAATCCAACGATGTAGGCGCCCCCCCGCCCGCACCTTTTCTACCCCGCAAAAAAAGATGATGCAATATGCACGTTCTATTGCGCCACCCTGTAGTTTGAATAGAAGTTGTAAATCATGTTAAGCTGCTAATGGAAAGCAAGCAAAATTCGTTTAGGTTTTTTTTTTAAATTAAATGCTGCGAGTATTTGTAGCAGAGTGAGGTATGGAATCGTGTTATGAAATTGAACAAGTTAGGATTGTTCTAAGTACTAATAGTTGACGAAATTAGCAAGACGATGGCATATGCATGTCCTATATATTGTATTGTATTGGTTTTACTAAACTGTTTTTATGCTTATTAAATTGTTTCTATATCGTATTGTTTCTATTAAAAGTAAACCTACATCTAGAAGAACTATCGCAGTGTCAATGAAGTTGGTAATTCCATAGTTTTCTTGTTACCTTTCGGGCCTCTAAGTTGCTTTGATACCCACGCTACTCATTTAGCAATTTTTCAACAAAAGAACTATTTCTACCTGTGAATCAGTCGCTGCTGACTTATGAAAACGCTAAGTGAAAATGGTACTGATTGAATCACAGTTAGCAGGCTCGAACGGTGGTCAAGTCAAAATTAATAATCAGGAAGGTTTTGCTGTGTGGGCGGTGGGATTAGCTGCCGCTACCCAATATCCAAACTCTTAATTTGGACGTGCACTGTCAACAATTTGACCATCTAAAAGAAGCAACCGCCCAGAATTGGTCAACTTTTTCCAATAGAATAGAAATTAAGTTCCATTTAGATGAAGCCAGTTTACGAATATCGATAGTAGGTCGCCAGAAGCTCCGGGAGTTTGGTTTGGAGTGATGACCATCAATCCCTGCTACTCATTTAGTAACTTTTCTACAAAATAATTACTGCTCAGGACATATTCTCTTACCCGTCACAGTGAAAATACTCTTTTTACTGTTCCGATTATAACAATTAGAAATACTCATATGATCGTTGTAAGAAAGTAAACAATTCTAAGCATGTTCGTCTATTCATCCGCTCAGTTACCATCAAAGGAATGTAAATTTTCAAATTGAGAAAAATCAGACCGATAGGAATGACTGCAACCTCCCCTGGCCAAAAACGTTAATTTCATAATTAGAATGTCTTTCAAAAGGATAATAAATAGTTAACTAAAAGCAATATTCTGGGATTTTATACAAATATTTTTGTACGGGACTGACTTAATTATGAACTTGGTTACAGACGAATACTAAAAAAATAACCATTTTGACTGAAAAGGTGTCCTAATGTATAATACATAGTTTAGTAATATGGTCTAAAATTTGTGAAGTATGTCCATGATTTTCCGATAAAAATTTTGATAAAAATTTCATATTTGGATCGAGGACAGTTAGAAAAATAAATACAGGGTGTTCGTCAGGAAGGTATTCTACTTTGTTTGTTTATAATTTTTGATTAAATGGAAGAAAATGGATCTTATATTGATAAATGTTTTGTTTAATGTCGGCAATTATGTATGGAATACAATATCAGATAAATGTCCGCCTCTGTTAGCCTCACAAATGCGAGCCCTTTTGAACACATTTTTCATTACATTCTCACACATTTCAGGCGGTATTTCATTAATTTCATCACGAATATTTTGTTTGAGGTGCTCAAGCGTTTCTGGTTTGTTTGCATAAACCTTGTTTTTCAGATATCCCCACAAAAAGGAGTCTGGAGCAGTTAAATCAGGCGACCGTGGAGGCCAATCAACATCACCATTTCTTGAAATAACTTGCTGTGGAAAGAGGTCTCGCAGTAATTTCATTGTAATCCTAGCTGTATGCGATGTGACACCGTCTTGTTGATACCACATGTTAATCAAGCCCAAAGCATGCAGTTGTGGCATTAAAAAGTTTTCAATCATATCATCATATCAATGGGGAGCGACATTGACAGTTACCGTTACGTCGTTTTCAGTTTCAAAAAAGTCATCCTGACCAAATTGCACGCCAGACTGCTACCTTTAATGGAAGCAAAGGTGACTGATGTATAATTTGAGGGTTTTCCATCTGTTCATTCACATGTCCATTCAAATAAAAATGTGCCTCGTCACTCATTATGATTTTTTCATGAAAATTGGGATTGTCATGGGTGAGCTGTAACATCCTATTGGCATATGTACGGCGGTTTTGTGGAAGAAGCTCTTGCGTCAACTGAATCTTGAATAGAAACAAATGCAAATCCTTGTGCAAAATTGTGGTCAAAGTTGTTCTTTGAAGACCAAGCTCCTGAACACGGCGTCGAATTGAGGTTGATGGATTGTTTTGAACATTTTCTTGAGCAGCAGTAATGTTTTCAGCCGATCTTGCATTACGTTGTGGTCCATGTTTGGCCCTATCAGCTACAGACCCTCTTTCTTCGAAATCATTCACTACACGATAAATAGTGCGTCTTGTTGGCACGTTGTTTCTCCCAAAAATTTCACGTAACTTTCTCATCGTCATAGTAATCGATGATTGATTTTGACAAAATGTTTCAACGATTAAAACACGTTGGTTTATCGAATATTTTTCCATAATAAATTTGCCACGTCGCTACTTCACGACTGCCAAATATGAACTGTCAAGACTAATGCTTAACAAAATGGCGGCAAAACAAAGTAGTATACCTTCCCGACGGACACCCTGTATAAACACGTGGTTTAAATAGTTTCGAAAATTTCATTCTTTATGCGAAAGATTACTAATTAAATGTTATTTGGTTGAATTTCGTTTTTACTGGTTTTATATCAGTGGCTGAAAACTTTACGATTTAATAAATAAATTAATAAAATTAATAAAATTTCCGCTTTTTGTCTTTATATTTTTTTTATATTATGGCGTTTTTGCGCTAATCTTTTTGTGCACTAATCCAAAAATTAGAAAGGCCAAAAGATTCCACGTCAATGTATTACGACAAATGGTAAACAATTCCTTGAATACATAGACGAGCGTTAGTATGACAGGGTGACGCACGAATGGCGCTACTGTCAACTATCAATTGTCAATGGATACTGTTATTGAAAAATGTTGAAGGAGTTGTTTATACCCAGAATTGCGCCGAAACCGAATCCACTTTAACAGCATTTGGTTCCAGCAAGATAAAGCAACTGCGCACGTAGTCAGACCGTTTATGGCGGAGCACCAACGAAAATTTCCAACCAAATTAATATCCAGAAACTCCACTACCCGCTGGCCCCTATAGTCACCTGACCTGATTGCACCAGACCTTTTGTTTATGGGGTTGGTTAAGCAAGAGGTGTACAAAACGATACCAAGGAATTTGACTGAATTGAAGCAGTCCATTAGAACAATAATTGAGGCAATCCAGCGATGAATAATTTTCTGATCACATGTCGTATATGTATGAACGAGCATTTGCGGTCTATCATCTTCAAAACCATTTAGTTATATAAAATAAAATTGAATTTTCTGTACAATAAAAACAGAAAGAAGTAAATGAAATACATTTATTAAAAAAAAGCTATTTGAATTTCTTACTACAGCGCAATTGGTGCTTCACTCTGTATGAAAAGACTTGCCCAAATAAAGACTCAATCAAGCTTTTTACAAATGAGCGGTAATACTAACAGGAGCAGCTCTAATACAAAATATATAAAAAATGCACAAAAAAAACACGAACTGGTAATACAAACTGGAAATTTAAGATAAGCCAGTATATTATGATTGGAAGATAGGAGTTTTTGGGATGACAAGGATGAACCCAGGTACCGTCCATGCCACTGTGATCACTGTCTGTTTTGGTGAATATATAAGCATTGTCCAGACCAAGCTTATGGCAGCAACCCTTTCTCTACTTCTTTAACTGGTAAAATTTTTCAGTCATTTCATCCTTCAACTATCCCATAGAGCCATAATATATTCGCTAATCGGTTTTTTTTTCCTTTCTTAATAAAATCAACTGTCTTTGTCCTGAATTTTTGTTACTTCGCTTTCGGTTTATCGACAATATTTATGGACATTTTTTTTGGTTGTTGTTGTTACTATCATTGCTGTCAGTTACCCATCGACAGATGCCTCTTTTCGATGCGGATGAGTCGCCGTAATAGCTTTCAAACACTGCTGATCTTGAATTCTATATTTCCGTTAAAAAAAAAAATAAATAAATAAATAAATAATAATAACAATTATGGTTAATCAACACGCGTATTTCGATTTTTTCCCCTTGTATTCAAAAAAACTTAAGCACTGTTACTCCAACACAATTTATCGAAATTACCTGAATTATGACAGGCGTCATTTACAGTTTGTCCCTTTTCCAAGAGGAATTGTACAACGATTGCAAAAAAAAAAAAAAAAAAAAAAACCAAAAGCATGTTACGTGCGGTCTTCGTAAGTAGGGTGGTTCAAAAAGTTCGTTCGATTTTTAAAAAAAATTTATTATATTTATACAGGACAACAATTATTTCAATCTATTATATAATATTCCCCTTTTCTAATAACTTCTTCCCACCTCTCTGGGAGCTTTTCAATTCCTCTATCAGAAAACTTGCGTGGTTTTTCTGAAAAAAAGCGTTCAATTCGATTTTTCACTTCCTCGTCGTTATGGAAGTTCAAATCCTTTAAGTGGTCGTTCAGACTGCAAAATAGGTGATAGTCGGACGGGACGAGATCTGGGGAGAACGGTGGGTGAGGTAAAACTTCCCACCTAAGCTCTGACAGTTTCTGACGGGTCCGAATGGCAGCGTGTGGCCGGGCGTTGCTATGATGAAAAAAAAACATCTCCCCGATTGATGAGACATACCCCCAAATCGACAACATTACCTTCCGGGGGTAAAGGCCCGCTTTAGAGGTGGATTGAGGGAGTTCATTTGGCTTTCCCCATGATCTTTTCTGCGTTACATTGTTGTAGAATATCCATTTTTCATCCCCTGTGATGAGGTTCTTCAGAAATGGTATTTTGTTATTTCTTATCCTTAGATTATCGCAGACGTCAACGCGAATCAGGTGGTTGGCGGTTGGTTGGAGAGAGTGAGGAACCACACATCCCCTAAGCGGTTAAGACTGATTTTTTGTTGATTATTTCAGCTATTTCCCTAACTAAGATTAACAATAATTAAATCTCTCACCTCCTCGGAAACAATTTCTTTTGGTCTTCCAGATCTGGGAGCGTCCGTTACGTAGAAGTCGCCCGCAGAAAATCTTTTAAACCATTTCTGGCAAGTTCTTTCATTTAGTCCGACTTAGACTTTAGTTTTCGACTGGCTTTAGCAGACGTTTTTGCTTTTGGAAATAATACAGCATTATATGTCTAAAATGCTCTTTTTCGCTCATTTTTTTTACTTTTTAAAACTTTTTCTTTAAAACGCTATAACCACTCACGACCAGAACGATAACACAAGTAAACAATAGGAAACAGCTTAGAGAGAGATGAAGGAAGTTTTGATAGTGTTTGAAGGAACTCTAGAAGCGACGTATGGTGAACTAACGAACTAACCGAACGAATTTTTCGAACAACCCAATAATTAAGAATATATGTGGCACTAATAACGATAAATAAACTGTTTACCATCGTTCCGAAAGTATTGTATTTTACGTCCTTCTTACCAAACAAAAAAAAAAAACTACACGGCCTTATTCAATCAATTTTTGCGATTGTTGCGTAATTGTTTCGTTATGCAAATACCTGCATTCTCCAAATTAGTTAATTTTTTCCGTTGCGCTGAAAATAAGGTTTCGACTATCTGCAGCTAACGACCAAATTTAGGAAAGCTTGTTAGTACAAAACGAATACCAAATACACATTCCGAATTTGACACTCCAAAGCAAATAAAAGAAAATATCCAACAACACTCCCAAAAAGACTTCGCCTATTTTTTATTGGATCAAACCCTTTTATTATGTAGCTCTTGAAAATAGCTAATATGACTACTTGTAATTACACAAAATATAAAAATGTGTGCAATTTTTATGTCTACATTTTTCTACTGCTTCCGCCAAAAATGATTGATTCACACTTTATTGCTATAACTACCTTTATGCGATCAATTACTCATTCCTTTCTATTCAAATTGATATTATTACGAAAATTATTAACACCATCCTTCATCAAACTGCACGTGCGCTGAAACCCTTTTTCTTTACCACGCGTCCTTCGTGTCGTGACCACAAAATCAACACGCTCAACCCATTCACTTTTTAACCCGAATAGCATTTTCCATTTTCGTATTGGCAAAAGTATCAAATTACGCACAATTTTTTGCAAATGTCACAACTGACAGCTCATAAATACTGCAGGGAAAAGGAATTCCATTTGGAAATCTTTCACGTAACTCAGCTGGTTGGTTACTTTAAAATTGGCCACATCTTTTGGCTTCGTCCATATGTCAATAATGTAACGGAAAGATTTTTTATATAGAAGAGAGCAGCATTTTTGGTATGATGGAATAGAGTGCTACGTTATTTTCTGCCTGAGTTTGTGGAATTTTTACTAAAGTATAGGCCGAATTATTTTTAGGAATTTTTTCACAAATAAAAAATATAAGCAAAAATCAATTTTATCGGATACGCTTCATTACCATACAAAAGAGACATTTTTTAATTTATTTATTGAGTGTTGGTGATAGATTGATAGAGATGATTGATATGATAGCAGGGGGAGTAGCGGGGAATCCTCTAATCAATTTGATACCTCTCTCGTTGTAGTTATGGAATGTAAATGTTGGACTGTATTGCGAATTATCCAATTGCGAGGATCTTTAGGAGGACCAATTTCACAGAGAACTGAAACTTGGAACTTGAAATTTGGATCATATAATTTCACAGTCATGTAAAATTATATGTAATCAAATTGATCGTGCAGAAATTACAAGTGGCGATAAATAAAAGATGAGAATTAGAATTAGTGCCAATTCAAAGGAGATGTATTCAGGCAACGAGTTGTGCTTACCAGTTGAGATCTGATTTGTAAGTGATTTTTTCTTATTACAAAACTTTCGACAACAGTTAATTTCATATGTTACAACTCAGAATTCAGTTACATTTAGTACACATAGTTTCATTCAATGGAGTTATGTAACACTTCAGGGGCAAAAATTTGAGTTGATTCACAATAATATTCTTACAAAAGTACATTTTAACGTACAAAACAGGTTAATTTTAATATAAATTCAATAGTAAATTCAAATATGTACATAATCTTAAAATTATGACTAAAATATTGAAGTTTAAACAAATGTTATTTTTTTAAACCATTACAAACAATACTGGATAAAAGTATCCTAACAGTTTGCTCTCTACCTGATAAAAATCAATGCTGTAAGAAGTACCTCCTAATATACGTACAACATTTCCTTTTGTAGACATCGCATAAGAAGTATTTAGTAAAATTTAACTTACTATTACAAAGACGAATGAAATGATAACTTTGCCCTGATCAAATATACAACATGCCGGAAATCCCAATAGTTTCTGAACTACGAAATTTGACAGGTACACTGCCGCTCACTTGAATAGCGCCCCCCCCTAATCATTTAACAATAGTGACTAATCTTTAAAGTACGCTTCACATAACGGTTAAGTTTTTACTTATTTGTTTCTCCTACTTCCACATATCACCTAAAAAAAATTTCAATTCGTGGAAGTGTCCCATTATTTTAATTCGCTCTTTTCTTTTAAATGAGTGAAAAATGTGTTCTTCTATTTTGGTCCATTTGAATAGCACCACACACGTGGTAATCAGTTTAAGTGTGAAAGTCTTTTGCAGATCATCATTAATCAGATTGGATTACAGTAATTGTGTATAATTAAATATAAAACAATGGATTTTAAGTAAAATGGGCCGAGCTACATCCTTGAGTGTCAGGGAAAGATCCAAAATTAAAACCTACAAGGAGTGTGAACTTTCTATCCGTCAAATAGCCAGAAAAACTAATAGAAGTCGCAAAGATATATCGACATATTTACGTGACACCGAAGGCAATGGAAATAATATGAAAGGTCGAACAGCAAGTGCTATTACAGCCGCAGACAAGAGGGATATTCTGAGATATGCCTCAAATTTACACGACTCTGTTGCCAAAATCAAGGAAAAAGCTGGCGTAAGTGCAAGTGTATCAACGGTAAAAAGAGTTATTTTCAAAGCAGCACCCTTGCAACGCTTGAGACTTAAAAAGAAACCACCGCTAGACAATCTACGTAAGGAACGTCGCCTTAATTTTTGTCGTACGACTATGACGTGGAGTAGAGAGTAGAATTATATTTCCCGGGGGAAAAAAAAACGTACGACTATGACATAGAGTAGAGAGTGGAATAGGATTAAATTTTCCGAAGAAAAAAAATTAATTTAGAGGGTCCTGATGGATATACTTACTACTTCCACGATCTTCGAAAAGAGGAACACCTACTCAATCAATTACACAGCCGGCAAGGTGGAGTTATGGTATGGAATGCGATCTCTTATTATGGCACAATAGAGCTCCAATTTCTCTCTGCAAAAATGAATGCGACTTTATACAAAGCTGTGTTGGAAAAAGCTTTTCATGAAGTTAAAAATGTTTTCGGAGACTTGGAATGGAAATTTCAGCATGACAACGCGCCAATCCACACAGCAATAGTCGTCATATCATGGATTGAAAGCCAAAATGTTAAGGTTACGACATAAACATTTTTAAAAACGTCTGAGGATGGCTAATGCGCAAGGTGTACGATTCAGGCAAGCAATATTCAAGCAAAAATGAACTCATTAATGGAATTAACAGGCCTGGTTGTGTATTTCGCTGGGCCTAATCAAAAAAATGTATGATTCTTTACCGAACAGAATATAAACTGAAATTGAATTTCTGAGTTTTTTGTTGTGTGTAATGTTTCAGTATTTAATTAATTCATTAATTAATAAATTATCATTATCAAAACTCCGTTGGAAGGACCAGGCTTTTGAAGTTCTATCAGTACTTGGTGTGACGAATTGGAGGAGAAGCGCAGAAGATCGGAGCGCTTGGAATTATTTTCTACGGCCGGCGTATAATAGATAGGGATGTCTTTACCAGTCGCCACCTGAGAAGAAGAAAAAAAGATAAACAAAATTACACAGTACACAATACTGGCGTAATGCATTTTGTAGAATAAAAAATAAAATGCAGTTGCATCTTAGGATTGAGATTTGTGAGAACTTCTCAGATTAAGTCAGGTTAGTGGCATTCTACTTTCAAAACCTATAAACGGGATGTACAATTTAATGACTATTCCCAACGTCAGTGTGGTCTTTTATTAGGCATATCTATTGCTCGATTATGGGAAATGTTCGTCAGCATATCGAGGTCACTGTCGCTAAAATAAAGACAAGAGGTTGTAGCCGACAAACGAAGCCACGATCATACGGAAGACAGTTGCATCTACTAATCATAGTGTCACGGTCAGTAATCCGCAGATGCATAAGGAGGTTCCGGCATAGTCACTGCATGAATATTCCACGGATTATTTCATATCACTTTGTAATTTACTTGAACTTCACGCCATTTCAAGTACACCCTTTCACGTGGCGCATGATACCTCCAAATATAACTAACCTTTCGACCACAACAACCGCAATATGACTTATAAAAAGGTTTACCTTTCAGTTAAACATTTCTGATATTGAGTTTTCATACACACATATTGAATATTATTCTGATGTTGTTGTTGTGGTAAGGATACAAGGATATGAGTGAAATATTGTGTGCACCAATGAGCAAAGTATTCCCTCTTGTCTCTGCCAACAGTTGCCTATACAATACATCCACTTGTTTAGTGATCAATCACAAAATGTATTTTTTCCGTTTTCTATCCCGTTTTTTATTATAAATTTTGAATAATGTAGCACAGCGCGTGTCATTTTCTATGAATTGGAGGAATACAAAATAAAATGTGTTTCTTAGTTCTAAACACACCGCAGCACAATAACAAATTGTAAATTGTTTTCTTTTCGACTGTTTGTTGTAATGGTAGGAATTTATATCCACTTTCAGCTTTCGTCTTCAATCGAGCGTTATTTATATCAAAATCTCTGTCCCCCTTGGCCTTCGTTTCAAACTCAAAGTAAAGATGAAGATGAAATGAAAGAAAACATTTCACTTTTATGTAAATTGAGCTGATTTTCTTGTTATGTGTTCACTTTTTCCCTTACATTTATTCTCTGAAGGATATTTGTTGTTTTATAGAATCGAAGCTGTTGTCTTGTTATTGTTCTCGTCTGCTTACACTCGTAGGCTGTGAGTGGGAGCCAGCAATTTGATTTGGGTCGGTGAGAATATCCTGTTCAATTTTCTGTTGTTTTCACTGTCGTCCCATTGTGATTTGGACTCTACAATCGTTTTAGTTTCTATTTTCATTTTCACTTTCTACGCCTTGGTCTGATTGGAAATGGAAGGATTTGATTTTGGCTGGTTTGTTGTGTTTCCCAATTCAGTGTACAGCTTCTTATAAGGTGGATGCATTCGATTTCTATACATACCTTTGGCATATCGTGTGTCACTGCGAGAGGAAATTTCCATCTTTGTTGACACAATTGCTATAATTTATATAACTCTGGGGAGTTTGACTAGAAAAAATGTAACAAAGAATATGGAGTATTTTTTAAATAGCTTTTTTTCAAGAAGAAGACGATTTCATTTAGGGAGATGATACAGTTTATTTTATAATTTTTTAAAGGGTCGGTAAACTGTAAACTGAAGTGTAATACGATATTTATTTACGGTAGGCAATTGTAGTCAGTTAATGTAAATCCGAAGAATATTTTCCCAATTTCAATCACTTCAATCGGAATTTGTAAAAACGAAATATATTTGTACATTAGGGCGGCCTTTATTTTTCAACTTTCCTTACAGCCTATCTTGTTCCAATCCAGCGATATGTGCAAAATTTAAGCTCAGTTGGGTAATTGCAAGGCAACCCACATCGGCAATAAACTTCTAAAATTTTCAAAATTTTATGTTTTCATAAACCCAGAACTTTTTTTTGCCATAATTCGAGAACGCCTCGTCCGATTTTATTTAAAAAAAATTAGAAAGATAGGAACTACAATACCTTTAATCTATTCCTACACTATTTCTCAACATAGTTGATAGTTTCTTAGTTAAAAATACATTTATGAAGAAAAAAAAAATATTTTTTACTCAAATATTTTATTATTACACAGGGTGACATAATGAAGATTTTTAGGGATGATACCTCATTTTGATATTTTTAAATTAATATTAAAAACACAAATATTCCATAAAAGTGAAAACCCTATTTACAATAGCGTAGGGACGTTTCTTCGATGTTTTCAGGAAAATAGTATAATGAAAATGCAGAACATAGGAACACAGGTGCATTTTACGATACTCACAAGTGTAGAAAAAGTTGATAGACTGGCCAGAATAGTAACTTTTCAAGGCAAAAAGCAATTATTGGGAGTCCCTGAAATCCCTAAATCTTCAGGAGAAGATCAAGCGATGAATGTTTACCAAGCAGTGGAGAAGTGAGGTACACAGACACTTTGCTGTAATACAACAGCAAGCAACACAGGTCGAGTAAATGGTGCCTGCACAAATCTAGAAAATTTGTTCGATCGTGACCTGTTGTATCTCCCCTGGCGTCACCACATTTTTGAGCTAATTTTGAGAAGCTCTTTCGACTCGCGCTTTTCAAAAGATTTAGAGACAACTGGGTGAAAATCAACAAGAATGTTTACATAACTGAGAGCAGTGAAGTGCCTGATGATGTGCGCTCTACTATTCTTCAATTTATTGAACATCGCCTTTCTACACAAAAACATCAGCGAGATGATTACCGAGAACTGTTGGAGTTAACCATGATCTTTCTTGGAGGCATTCCGAACGGGGAGGTATCGTTTCGTATACCAGTAGCTGTAAGTCATACTAGGTGGATGGCAAAAGCAATTTATGCATTTAAGATATTTCTGTTTCAAGATGAATTTCACTTATCTCATAGGGAGAAGAACTCTTTTAGAAGAATATGTAATTTTTTTGCTCAAGTGTACGTTCGAGCCTGGTTTCTGTCCTCAGAAGCAATTAAAGCACCTTATCATGATTTACTCTTCATGCAACAACTGATAAATTATCAGGATATTGATTCAGAAATTAGTAAGGTTAAAAATCTTCCAAACATCTCTGGTATTTGGTTCCAGAAACTATGGTTCAATCCTTATTTGATGACAACAGTGGTTCCAACAGGGGTTAAGGCACGTATGGTTCAAATTATGCTGCAAACAAATAAAAGCGAAGAAGAGGAAGAAGATACGAATTAAATAAAGAGGTACATTCTGCACCAAAAAGATTTTTCTTCCTTTACAAACATTGTGTTGTCGTCGTTTGTAACTCCTAGTTCGAAAAATTTCTTCACGAGATTTTCTCTCAGCACCAATTTCCCCGACAAAGATCCTTTAACATGGAAGGATGATCTTGATTATAAAAGTGCAATTGAAAAACTTGAAACGACAGTTGTTGTGAATGACGTTGCAGAAAGAGGCGTCAAACTCATTGAGGATTATAATAACATTCTCACAAAAGATGAAGCTGAAAACAATTTGTTTTACAAATCGTTGCCAGAGACCGTAAAAAGTACCCAATCCTCTTTTACAAAAAATAGCGTTCATTGTTCTTTCATTCATATAATGTTTCATTTATGGAAATTATTGTTGTAAATAAAATTGCATTACTCTTATACATAGAAGTAATATAATTTACTACATAAAACCAATTTTTTTAGTTTTTCAGGTTTTATGTGGAATTTTTTAAATTAATTTTTTGAGAAATTTGATTCAGAATGTTTCAAACAATTGCTGGGATAGCCTGGATGTGTCCACATAAATTTTTCTAAGAAAAAAAAAATAAAATAAAATCGAGCGATATAGGGAGGAAGTTACTATGTTACAAATTTAAGCCATTTGGGGGTCGCCTTCAAGTTAATCGATTAAGCTGAAATTTTGTACAGAACGTGTTGTTTTTCTTGTTCATTGAAACAGGATCAGCGGTTGAGAGCAGCAAAAATTTAACATTGTATTCTATCGTACATTTTTTGCAGTCGAAGTCCTTTGAATTTAATATAACCAACAACGTGATATTTTCTGTATTACAACTTTGGTATATTAAATAGGTGTTTGAAATTTTAGTTCAAATAGCAATTTTCCCGGAGCGGTCCTCAAATCTTGGTGTGAAAAATATTTTGAAACGATTATTCCGAGTATTATCGGCAAGAATCATCATTGTACGTTCCAATCCCATAAAATTCTAGATGAGAAATAGGATTAAACCTGTACACATGAAACTACCAGCGCAAACTGACACTGCACCAACATGGAAAAA
Organism: Philornis downsi; assembly: GCA_019455685.1. Lineage (NCBI taxonomy): Eukaryota > Metazoa > Arthropoda > Insecta > Diptera > Muscidae > Philornis > Philornis downsi. Next base: position 13,628 of record JAHXMU010015127.1, read on the forward strand.
ATTTGAAATTTGAACAAAGTTGGATTCTGGATTAGGTTCAAATTTAGTTTGCTACCTCCTCGTTGAACAAACCGTGGACACCGACAATGTTTTGCAAGAGTTGCAAAACTGTTTTATACAAGTGGTCAAATGGCAAGAAGATGTATTTCGATTTTTCAATTTCAGTACTTTAGAGAGAGTCAGGTAACCACCAAACCAATTGTTATTTTTGTTTAACAAAAGTTGCTGGATTCAATATGAAATGGAAAATATATTACTTACGCGAATGTCACATCGGTTTCCAAACCAGTTCCACATTACCAGTCATTCCTACGAGCAGTGAGTGCGAAACATCCTTTACCAGCAATGGTAGTTTGTATTAGGCTGATGATGAACGCCATTTCGTGAATCAGGCTGAGCTCAATGATCTAATTCGGGATTTACATTTAACGAAGCAAGAACGCAGAATTACTAGCTTCACGCATGCGTCAGTGGAAACATCTTGCAGTTGGGACAAAAGTAACAATCTATAGAGATAGAAGCTTGGAATTGACTGCATATTTTGAAAAGAAACACTCTATACTGTACAGTACTGTATTGACGTTGATGGTTTATTTAAAAAAATCAACCATTCATATGACAAAACCGAAAGGAGATTATTTACTGATGATAAAAATGACGTTCTTCTTCCGCCGCTGCGCATAAAATTGGGCTTTTTTATGAACTTTATCAAGGTTTTGGACAAAGATGGTGCAGCATTTAAATATTTGTTAGCGATTTTTTCTAAAATTTCATATACTAAAATCAAAGAAAGCATATTTGTTGGCCCTTAGACCAGGAAACTATTGAATGATGACAATTTTTCACAATGTTTATTGGAGAAAGAATATGCAGCTTGAAAATCTTCCAAGAGCACCGTGAACAGTTTTCTTGGAAACAATAAGAGTGACAACTACAGACAAATTAGTGCTAAATTATTGGAAATTATCACGAATTATTTGCACGAATGTCACTCAAAATGCATTTTCTTCATTCGCATTTAGATTTTTTTTTTTTTTTCCACAGAAACTAGGTGCATTGAACAACAAACAAAGGGAGCGTGCTCAGCAACATTCAATAAAAATTTAAAGAAAGTATCAAGGACTTGGGGACAAAAGCATGCTGGAAGACTATTGCTGGACTCTAATATGTGAAACCAAACTAACAAAGTACAAACGATGTTTAAATAACACCATTTACTTTTGAAAATTCATTGATTTATAAATAAACTAATAATTTTTTATGTAAAAAACGAATAAAAACATTCTTTTTGTTTCTTAAAGACCTGACATGTTAGAGAAAAACCTATCACGGATTCGAATTCAGCCCACCAAATTGCCATAGGAAAGATATTTGGTTGCTCCAGTCTATAACCTTGTTGGCTAGTGTTATTAATTTTCCCACCAATTCTAGACCACGATCAGGGGATAATTTTAATTTCCCTGAACGCCCCTTTTTTACTTTGTAAAGACACTTACAATATGAAATTTGACATGGGTGTCTGTCATAATGCTACCAACTTGAAACAAAAGTTTTCATGAGATAGGATGTAAACTCGCAATTTAAATTGAAAACCGCACCCACCCAAAAAAATGGAAGCCATTTAATAAGAATCATATTTTCATCACTTCTAATGAAAAACTTTTAAACTACTTCCAGAGCTACGGTAATGAAGTTCTTGAAAACATTGATTCGATTCCTATTCATAATTCCTTACAATTAAAGCAAAATGGCTTAATATGAAATATTTATAGTTGGCTTAAAGAGGCTCCATTTAAAGTTTTTGGGGAAATATTTGTTTATCCTCCCCTATATGATGACTGACATATTAAATTTGTCATTCAATTTATAGAAACTCCAAATATTTACACACCAAATAAAACGTATACATTTTCTATCGCTCTAAAAATTTATATCGTTATTGTCCGTCCATAACATTGAGGACTGTAGCAAACGGTAGAGGCTGTAAACAACCCTTAAGAAAGCCTTTTCAAAAGCAATTTTAGTGCAAATATTTATATTGAGGAAATACTTTTTAATGGAACGTATTTCTGACCACATAAGAAACATTTTCTACAACAAAAATCAATTCTTTTGAATAATAAAAAATTGCAACCAAAAATTTTAATTTTCATCACATCTACATATACATCACTTATGAATATGTTGAGAAGAGGCTCGCCTCCTATGACAACCCTATGTTAATTTTCTCGTTGATTGAGCAATTTTTCACCACTTCACCATCACAAAATGTGATGAATATTTGCTTCCTTGGATGCACTTATTTCGCTGAGTATTACTTTTTGGAACCCTTCTCGATACCAAGAAATAAATAATTTTAAATAACATTAAACTGTTCCAAGTTGTAAGAAATTACTTGAATATTTGCAATAGCCATTGTATATATAGGGTGATTTTTTAATGGTAGTTTTTTTTTTTAAATCGAATAAAACACTCAAATTTGCATCATATATTCAAATTTTTTATTGGTACTGATAAATTGGTCTTTGTTACTTAATTTTTAAAGATAATTTCATATAAATGTTGTCCGCGGTTCCGTCTTAAAATGTTCATTCGAAATTTTCGTCACTTTTTCGAGCATTTCGGCCTGTATTCCACGAATAACGCGTGTTATGTTTTCCTGTAAGGCTTCAATAGTGTTCGGCTTGTCCACATAGACTAACGACTTGACATAACCCCACAAGAAATGATCAAGAAGCTTTAAATCGCAAGATCTTGGGGGCCAACTCACAGGCCTCAGCCGGGAGATAAGCTGCTCACCAAATTCATCCCTCAACATATCCATTGTTTCACGGGTAGTGTGGCATGTTGCACCGTCCTAATGAAACCACATGTCAACCAAGTTCAACTTAGCCAATTGAGGGGAAAAAATCGCGTATAATGGCTTAATATCGTTCGCCGTTGACGGTAACGTTTCGTCCACGGTCGTCTTTGCAGAAAAATGGACCGATGATGCCACCAGCCCATAAACCACACCACACTGTCGTTTTTTTGGGAAGCATCGGTAATTCATGTGTGGCATGTGGCTGTTCATCACTCCAGATGCGACAGTTTTGCTTGTGTACGTAACCGTCCAGCAAGAAATGAGCCTCATCGCCGAACACAATTTTTCGATAAAACAGCGAATTTTCATTGAACTTTTGTAAGGCCCGTTCACCAAAAATTAGACGTTGTGGTAGGTCATTCGTCATTCCATAATGAAATGGCAGAGTATACTGTACACTTTTCACTTTGACAGATGACGTTTGGACGCCATTACTAACCAGTGCTGCCAACCTGAAAAACTTAAATCTTAACAAATCACCCTATACAAGTTGTCAGGCAGCTGTCTAGAATGACGGACAGTCATCATTAGACTTAAAAATTCATGGAATGTATTTCGCGCAAAGATATTTCGTTCTTTAAATATTGACTTCCGGTTTTATATTATTGGCCGCGTTCTTCCTTGCATTTGAATTATTAAAAAGCTGTAGATTATTCAGCGGCATCAAAAACCATGTTACGTTGTGCTAAAATTGGGAAAAATTAATTACACAGTGTATTCTACACAACTATTTTTCATATTTGTGTAATTTATTAAAAATAGTATTTTGGAGCGAGTATTCCAAGTGGATATTTAGTTCACTCCTGATCGTACAACAACATTTTTTTCAATTTCCCACATGAATTTTGAACTTCATATCGTATCTACACAACAGATTCATATAATAAATTGTATATTTTTTATCCAATTTGACCCATAAATTCTAATTAGAATTTGCAAAATTCAAGGGTGACTCATATTCAATATCCTAACCAGATAGTAAACACCGCAACAGGGTGCCAAAGTATGCCAAGAGAGTACCCCAAATGTTAGCAAGGATTCACCCAACTAGAATCCATTTAAGTTGGCTCGTCGTAATGTTTATGATGCTCTTTTAAATTGTTTTTTATGCCGGCCACACCATATTGTCACAGCAGTTCATCACAAATTCAAAAGAACAAATGAACGTAAATAATTTAAGACTCGATCATTCGATCTGTTCCCTTTCTGTGCCTAATTAAGATGACGCATGCGCATACGAAACGAGGTTATAAAATTCCAGAGATATCATTTCATATCGGCCTTTGTGTTTGCGAATCTTTTACATTTTTGCCCGGCAAAAGATGCCATCGCAACGAAACTTGACTTAATTGA
>JAHXMU010015130.1:0-14132 GCA_019455685.1 Philornis downsi
ATACAACTCATTGTTTATGTCGATACTCTCCCTTAACGATGATGGGCCCATGTATTTTCCGGAGTATTTTCCTCTCGAAAACTGTCTGCACTGATTCATCCGCTTGCGTCATAACCCAGGATTCTGCGCTATATAACAAGACAGGTAGAACCAATGTCTGGTACAGTCGGACTTTTGTTTGTCGAGAGAGGGCTTTATCATTAAATCGCTTGCTTAGCCCATAGTAACATCTGTTAGCAAGCAATACTCTCCTCTTTATCTCCATGTTGACGTCATTCATTTTGTTTATAGCGGAATCGAGGTAGATGAATTCTTCCACCACTTCAAAATTATAGTTGACAACGTTCACACAGCTTCCCAAACGAGTAGATTCTTTGTTCGTTGAAACCAATAACTTTTTTGCTGCTTCCTTCTCGATGCTTGAGAAGGCTGCAGTAGCATCTCGCAGTTTTCTGCCAATAACAGTAACAGTAACACATAACTTTTATTAAAGATGGCACCCGTCGTGTTAACTGCAGCTTTCTTATAATCATCTCCAAAAGTATGTTGAAGAGGTCGCACTATTACATCATCCAGGAGGAAAAAGAAACATACTTATTTGGGAACTAAATCCAACTATTAAAACTGAGTCTTTCCCACAAATTGTCTAATATATTAACCATGTATTTGATAATGAAAAGCGTTATACGAGGGTGGGAAGGTAAGATAATCAATAAATATGAGTAATCAATACTCCAATGCGAATCCCAAAAAACAGATGTCAAGTTCGGCTTTATTGCGGTGAAACATCCCAAACCACTCTACTGAAACATGTTCATGACGCAATTTTCGCTCTATTGAAAGCAATCGTGACAGCCTTTTTGCGCACAACTTCGTCATCTTCAAATCTGCGGTCAATACACGATTTATAGCACTTTTTGTTATGCCTATCATTTCAGCTAGCTCACACACCTTCTTCATTTTATGGGTTTTCTTAACCGTGTTTGCCGTGAACCCTCTTGGCAGCTCGTACGGCCTCGTTTAAACTCAGCTACCCAATATTCTACAGTCGTAGACAAAGGAGCTGTAGTAGTAGTAAAATCTAGCTCGGTTTTAATATTGCTTGTACTGAGGCCTTTCAAATGGAAATATTGAATTACATAACGGTGACCAATTCTTTCCATATTTAAACTCAGCTCGTAACTTATACTGCCGTACTTAGTATAGCCTTGCCTGGTATAGAATAACTCTGTAATACTTCCCCACATTTGCGAAACGGGTAGTTTCGGTCGGTTTTATCCTACACAGACTTATAAGCTTTGCAAAAATAATATGCAATATGGAACTGTAGAGGGCAGCTTTAAAGACCACGAAATAGTGTATATGTTGGTATGTTTTTCTTAAATGTACCATGTCGAGCTGTACAAGTATGAGTATGTTTGTATATGTTGATAGGTTTTGCCTGGATATGCTCCAGGAAATGTCGAAGTGTGTGTCCAGTTGTAGATTTACCAGATCTAAAAGTGGAATGACAATATTCAGTCAATTCCGACACAACAGTTTTTAGTCTTTTATTCATCAAAACATTATCGGCTATTGGAGAAATACTAATTCCATAGTTGGCACACAAACTTTGATAGCCCTCTTTGAACAGAGGGCCATAATATACTTACATTCCAGATGTCGGTTATGCTTTCACTCTCCCTATTGATATTTAGTGGATGGTGTACGATAGTTGTCAGCTCTTCGTCACAGCTCTCCAATATCCCTGCCGATAGGCCATCTGCAACTGCAGATTTGTTAGCAGTGGTACTGTTATTGCGATGTGGGTTGTGCTTGGCGGTACACTGTCTAGCTTGTTTTTTTTTCTGTTGTAGTGTCATGCAGAGGAAGTAACTTACATTTGTTTTCTCCCCATAAATGCAGTATTCTCTTCTCATCTTTGACCAGATTTCTTTAATTATGTTTAGCGCAGGGGAATCCTGTTGTATAACCTTTGATTCTATTCTTTTAGTGGAATTTTTGAGTTTCACCTCTGTCCCTAAACTACTTCCGAATTTCTTTCATGTGTTCTTCCAACAACCATTTCTTCTATTTGAAAGTGTGTCTCTCTCTTTTATCTCACATGAATCGTTCCTGGTAGCAGTATTGCCTGCATCTTTTCCTTTCCCTCAGGTACAAAGTATCATTCTTGATCAACACCAACGCTTATCTGAGTGCGATTTTTCGTACTAAAGTACGGTTTTTGCGACAGGTAGCATCGAATACTATGGTACCATGTTGACATAGTAGTCAGGAATACAAGGGTTAGGGTGGTTTTGCTATTGTGGTTGGGAGAATTTGTTCGAGTGGACTGTGACAATATCAGTGGCGTCGGTATCTAGCAGGGGAATGCTGCTAGCGTCGGTATCTAGCCGTTTTATATAGATGTCACCTTCCTAAAGGAGGAACAACGATTTATAATTCATTGTGTTCTTTAAGTCAAAGGCTAAAAGTATGTCAAGAAATACGAAAAATTACATTGTGAATGCGCTAAACTTATGGTGTCCATATCAGCGTATGTCAGCCACAAATACTAAAAGTCACATTCTGAATGCATTAAATTTCCATTTACACCCTACGTGGCCGTTAAGGACAATCTTCCAATTTAGCGTTAAATATTCCCACAAATTTGCGCCATTTCAACGTTTAAAGTCATTTTTTGTATGTTGTCATGACTTGACTCGTCGCTGTGTATTTGGTAAAACGCTTCAATGTCGGACCTACGCCTAAACCATCATTCCTCGCCACTACGTTTACCACCACATCGCACTGTTCTCCGCACCCACACCTAGCAGATACTTTCTTCATTGACTTTTTGCTCATTTAATGCGGTGACATCTACACTAGAAGCATATTCCATTGAAATTTGATACTTTGCAACAATGGCACGAGAAAAATGTTTCCATAAGTGTTTATTAGTTACGAGCGGTCGTGGGGATAAAGCAGAAAAACGCTACAATAATGTCCAACCTTTAAATTGTTGTATTTGAGGTATTTAGGGAGGGATTTAATGCAAAGTGTGGAGACATATTTTTATTAGTTTATAAAAGATGGGCAAGACATAAAGAAGAGCGAAAGAAAAAATATAGGGCGATTTTTTAAGATTTGAGTTTTTCAGGTTGGCAGTTCTCGTTGGTAATGACGTCCTAACATCATCTGTCGAACTGAAAAGTGTACAGTGTACTCTGCCATTTCATTCTTGGGAAGACTAGTAAACGAGCAACGATTGCAAATCGTTGAGATATACTCGTATTATCAAAATTCGTGCTCTGTGACAAATGTGCTTCGTTTGATGCGACCATTTTATGGTCGTCATAATAGACCTGCTAAATCAACAATTCGTGCTGTTATCTCCAAATTTCGCACCAAATTTACTTTGTTGGACATAAAACCATCAACTAGCATGCGTAGAGTACGTACCGAAGAAAATATTGCAGCCGTAGCGACCAGTGTTAATGACGATCGTGAAATGTCATTTCGCCGCCGTTCTCAGCGATTAGGCATGTGTTACTTAACCGCAAGAAATGTTATTTGCTCCAATTGGCTGAGTTGAACTTAGCGAACATGTAGTTTCACCAGGACGGTGCAAACAACAATAGATATCTTGAAACAATGGACATGTTGAGGGATGAATTTGGTGAGCAGCTTATCTCTCGATTTGGCCCTGTGAGTTGGCCGCCAAAATCTTGCGATTTAACGCCTCTTGATTATTTCTTATGGGGTTATGTCAAGTCGTTAGTCTATGTGCACAAGCCGAACACTGAAGCTTTACAGGATAACATAGCACGCGTTATTCGTGGAATACAGGCCGAAATGCTCGAAAAAATGAAGAAGAATTTGACCTTCCGAATGGACATTTTGAGACGGAGCCGCGGAAACATTTTACATGAAATTATCTTTAAAAATTAAATGGCAAAGACCAATTTATCGATTCCAATACAACATTTTAATATACGAGTATGATCCAAATATGAGTGTTTTATTTGATTTTTAAAAAAACTACGATTAACAAATCACCCTTTATTTTATTTGTCCGCTGAATATTGCTTATGGGAAATACTTCCAATCTTGTGTTTTAATAGTATTGACATGGAAAAAACAGTACACAAATCCCGGTTCCATTTTTTTTTGTCTATCAATATTTTCTAGAGATTTTCATGTTGGACTTTTTTGCCTCACGACTCCTTGATAATGATTTACTGTAAATAGTTAATTAAGGGATGAATCCTATTGTGAAGACACCATAGAAGTGGAATGACATTTTGTCAATAATCTGTTGCCTATGTGAAGAGCACTGTTCTAATACTAACCTACAGACTAGACAAAAACTTTTCAATAAAATTAAATTTGTTGGCACAACTCTTTATGCAAGATGTTTATAATAACTTTTGTTTATTTCAAAATTCTCCTCTAATATGTATTTTTTTTTTCTTTGCACAAAATCAACAATTTCTATATAACACAACGATGTAACAAATTTTGGCACCCAATCAATTTCAGTCACGCCAAGGCTGTTGTGCCAAATGGTTATTGCATTAAGCGACGGTTGTCAGACCATTAGCTCAACCATGGGTGGTAGATAGTGGGGTATACTTACTTGTTTGGAACATTAGTTTAACCTCTAAATAGACGACATTAATACCAACCAACCACACACACACATAGACCCCTAAACACACTCACATAACTATGTGGTATATATGGATGTTCATAACAGTCAAATGAATCGTTGGTACAAAGAGGACTCTGACAATGTCAGGAAAACTAAAGAAGAATCACTTGGAAATTGTTCATCAATGCCACATCGGCATCTTTGTACTGTTGTTGCATGCAGTGCAGCTTTGTACTTTGATCTCAAAGTACGAATATGCATAATTTATGTGCCACACAGAAGAAACAGAAATGTGTAGTTTTTGTTCTTCTCACTTTTTGCCACATAATGTGGTTCCTTCAGTTCTGATTCATGTCGTTTCGTTTGTGCAAAATGTATATTTAATAATATTTCTGAACAGTCGTATAATTCAAACAGAGAACGAGAGAGAGAGGAAAAGGTGGTAGAGCTGTACACTTGTATGGTCTTGAGCGTTTATGTACATTATGATGGTCGGTCACTGTACGCCGCACTGTGATTTCAAGGAATAGTAGACTGATGCCGTATAGCATCAAGTCACTTTAAACAATATTGAAAATATCATGGGAACCTTTTTCCATTTTCATAAAACTTGGCCTACGAAAGGCAACTGAAATAAGCAACTGGTATCTCCAATCCTCATTGTTATACATGGTGGCGCATAAGCAACGTTATGATCTGATCAGTGAAAACATTTTTTGTTTAAATCTTTTTTTCGTTTCTTTACATAATTAACTAAATAATACTTGGAAAATTTATGATGGAAAGGCTCAGCACAGAACAAAGAACCAAAGTTGTTCAATTTTACTTTGAAGGTCAGCATTCGATTATTCAGACTCAAACATCATATCGAAATTTCTTTCATGTTCGAAATGCTCCTAGCGCTCCAACAATTTACCGATTGGTCCAGCGTTTTAGTTAACAAGGGGCTGTCTGTGATCTTCCGCGTGCTGGAAGACCTCGTGCAGTTCGAAATGAAGTGATCATTGCTCGAGTACAAACAAGTATTAAGGAAAATCCCGAAACTTCCCCAGCAGTTAGAGATGTCTAGACGGTCTTTGCAAAGAATTTTACATATGTTACATCTTTACTCACATAAGATGCAATTCGTTCACGAGTTAAAACGAAATGAAGCTCAAGGACGCATTCAATATAGTCGCCGTTGACGTTACGTTACGTAAGCGCCACGCTTTATATGAGAAAGTTTATATTTATTTAAGCAGTTTAAGAAACCTGCGATTGGAATGCGTCCGATTCATACCTAAGATCTTATTTCAAGAGTGTGACCCTCTCTCGAAAGTAAAAAGAGTAAAAAAAGAAACCAATGCGGAAATTTCACTCAGGAGAACTCCTTCTGCAAAAGTGTGAACGGTACCAGGAAGGCGCTAGATTCTTATCAAAAAATATTTTAACTTAAAACACATAAAGCAAGCAAAATGTTAACTTTCTGAAGCTCTTTGCTGAAAAAGTGTAGAGTAACAATTGTTTTTTGTTAGATTGGCTGGCAGTGCGGTCTTTTCATTTGCAGAACTAAATTTATTAAATGTCTGAGGCTTCCTATGTCATAATGAATATAATCTTCTTCTTAAGGGGACGACTGGAATAGACATATTCATCTATTATGCACCTGCCGTAGAAAATAATTCCAAGCGCTCCGTTCTTCTGCGCTTCTTCTCCAATTCGTTACACCAAGTTTCGATAGTATTTCAAAAGCCTGGTCCTTCCAAAGGAGTTTTGGTCACCTTCTTCTGTGCCGTCCATAGAGTTTGTTGTGGAAAACTTTCCGTGCCGGAGCTTTGTTCTGATTATTATTCATTTGGGAGTAACCAGATCCCTCTGCAGATCCCTCAACCTTCGACCAAATATTCCCAGGTAATGCCATCAGACATCCGTTTGGTGGTAGCTAAAGTGAGAAGGCGAATAGTTGAGTAACCTAAATGGCATGGTAACACCTATGCGTCTTAGGCCAGTAGGTAACTTCTGTTGCTGAAACTCAACTCACCAGCCTAGTGGTAGTTGGCAGTAGAATCTTAAATTAAAATTATCATGAAAATACCGAAGAAAATAAAGAAAATGAATATAATGCTACTGAATAAAACATATGAATCTATGAATATATAATCTAAATTAGGGAATTAGTATAGGTGGTGCAAGGAACGTCCTGGTTATCTGATTAGATTTTCCAAATTTTATCGTTGAATTACCATACATTATATTTAACAACAATTTATGGCGCCAGAAAAGGTATGTCATTGCCACTATTTTTATTTTCAGAATTTATCTCGCCTAGCCTATGACGTGTTCAAAACTTGACAGAGTTCATAACATGTGCTTGAAGGATATGAATCTAAGAATATATAGGTTAAATTTATCATTTGTGCGGGGATAACAGAAGGAGCGTGGTTACCTGGTCGACTATTCTCAAGTTTTACAGCGAACTACCAGTCAATTTAATGGAACAAAATCTAGGATACTGCAGAAATTATACAATAAAACTACAATTCCGAAAAATCGGTTAATTTGCGTGGCAGGTACCAGAAAGGGTGTGTGAATGCGATCCATTTTCTTTCTCAGTATTTTGTGCAATTAAATAACAGATACCTGACAAAGAAGCCACAAACCAATTGGGAAATATGTTCTTTATTTTTCAACATAATCTCCTTTTAAGAACTGTCGAACTCCTTAAAATAGCCGTCAACCGCAGACTTCATCTCTTCGTTATTGGCAAATCTAGTCCAAGACGAATAAGGTGAGTGATAAAGGCCATCGCAATAGTGGATACGACCGTCTTTCCATAATTTCATCACATAAACGTTGCAATAAATTAGCATAATATTCGCCGTTGTTCCTATCTGTAGATAATCTGTAAAAATAATCCCATACGCAGCCTAATAAACAGACGTAATGACCTTGCCTGCAGACGGAATGGTCTGCGGAATCGACTTCTTTGGGCACGATTCTACTATTGCAGTCCAGCTCTGACTGTCCTTTTGCCTCAAGTGTGAAGTGGTGGACTCATGTCTCATCTATGGTTATAAATCGACGCAAAAATATTCTTTGTTGCGGTGAAACATCGCCAACACTGTGCTAAAACATCTTCTTGACAATGTTTTTGCTCTATGGAAAGCAGGTGCGGCATCCATCTTCCGCATAGCTTTCTCATCTTTATACGTATGCTCGGCTCACGCATCTTCAACCGACGATCATCTTACACCATTTTGTAGATTTTCTTAACTGCGACTGGCGTGGACACCTTAATTGGTCGACCACTACGGTGTTCGTCTTGGCACCTCATACGGCCTTGTTTAAACTCTGCTATTCAATATTATACAGTCTTAAGCGAAAGCAAATTTAGCAAACAAATTTATATACAAGAAAACAATTATTTTAATATATGATATAATCCCACTTTTTTAATAACTTTCTGAGAGCTTCTTAATTCCTCTTTGGTAAAACTAGCGTGTTTTTCTGAAAAAAAAGCGTTAAATATGATTTTTCACTTCTTCGCCTTTATGGAAATTCAATTCCTTCAATTGGTTGCTCGGATTGCGGAATAGGTGATAGTCGGGCGAGGACTGGGGAGTACGACCCACCCAATCTCTGACAGTTTGAGGTCTCGGTGAGAGAGTGAAGTACCCGCACATTAAGATTGCTCACAAATGAGAGACTGATTGAGACTGATTTTTTGATTATTTGACCTATTTCCCTAGTTATTGCACGGGGATTAACAATAATTAAATTTCTCACCTCTTTGGAAACAATTTTTTGTTGTTGTTCTGATCTGGGAGCATTCGTTACGGAGAAGTCGCCCGTAAAAATCTCTTAAACCATTTCTGGTAAGTTCTTTCATTTGGTCCGTTTTCTTCATAAACAGACCTTAGTGTTCGACGGGTTTCAGCAGCCGTTTATTCTTTTCGGAAATATAACAGCATAATATTCCTAAAATGCTTTTTTTCGCTCATTTTTTCTACTTTTTAAAACATTTTTTTATTTTTTTTAAAATCTATAACCACTTACGACTAGAACGAAAACATAAGTACACGATAGTAAACAATTTAGAGAAGGGGTGGAAGGAAGTTATGATAGTGCTTGAAGGAACTCTACCTCATGAGAAGTGGCGTATGCCGAACTAACGAATTAACCGAACGAACTTTCCGAGCCACCCGATAGCTAGGCTTTAATATTGGTTGGATTGAGACTTTTCAAATGGAAATATTGAATTACATAACTGTGACAAATTTTATCCATGTTAACAAATTCACTGAGAACGTTTACTTTTGATGGCTCAAATAAAAATACTAAACGTAAAACCTAAAACTTGAAACTTACTACATATGTTTTATAAGATTATCACTTTTCACCAAAATAATTTTTTTTCAAACTGCTGGCGCCATCTGTACGTCAGGTTGACTAGTTTTGGCATCGCCCTTATATATATATAAATTAAAACGGTAGTTTTCTGGGAGGTGCTTGATGGCCTGGAGATCTAAAGGAACGAAGAACATCAAGAGGCGTTAAAAATATCGGCTAATCGTGATCTAGAAGTGATAAAAAATTGGATTATCATCTATGTAGTTAGCAAAGACTTGCCGAAGGAGGAGCACTGTCCTTTCATCTGATCCTCTAAAGCAATGAAAACCCTTTAGATAATTTTTCATGACAATTTTCTTCTTTTAATCAGAGCTGTCATAACTAATAAATTTCAGTTATTGACAGACATAAATTTGAAATACATGTTAAAAAATTTTATGTTTTTGTATCAGAAGCAAAAGGAAAAATACTAAAAATGTTTACTATTTTCGCAACTACTGCAGCTAATAATGCCTTTATTTCGTCAGTCACTCTGCTGTAATTAAAAAGAGCTTCCCAAGGAGTTAATGTGTGCTTACATTACATTTGTGTAAGCTATGAAAATGCTATAGTTATGGAATGACTTCCACGCTTTTCGCTGGGATGATGTAAGATAAATTCGACTACACTCTGACGATTGCTTGAAGTCCAGAAACAAAAAATAAATGGTTTCGATCGGTCATTTATATAGGAGGTGCCACTAAGGAGCCCTAATGTTGTTGTCGCTATTTAGGTGAACTCATTCTGCTATTCCTTTTGCAACAACCAGAAACTAACCCTGTAACTCATGTATATGTGTATTTCTGATCTAAGCATATCCGTAGGTCGGTCCGCATGCCTCCTGACAGAAATGTTAACAGAATTTGATAATGAAAAAAGCCACAACTTTTGCGAAAACAGCTAAAACAACCTAACAAAAAAACCCAGAAAATAAAATCAAAATTTTGTTTAGGAAAATTGATGTAGTTTGAATTGGGGAATATCACTTATTGCATTTTATAAGTTGAAACTTAACAGATGAGATATTTATTATTATACAAAAATTGCCTGCAGGATAAAATGTGTATTTAAAATTAAATTCGATACAAGAATTCATACACGCAGAAAAGAAATGGTTTCCCGTAAAAGAAATATGAGTCAATAAAAATTTGTTTGTGACATATATTTACGGGCAACGAAAAACTTTCCTAGCAAACTAATATTTCGTTTGGCTTAAATGATGTATATTAGTCAGAAGCCCTGGAAAAAACGAAAATCGTTTATAGCAAAATGTTATTTTCTTTGCCGCAAAAGATGTATTGTTGCACCAAACTATGATATAGGTTTTATAGGAAACAGGGGACGTTTGCGAAAAATATTTATTTAATTTATCGCAAACGTAAATAAAAATATTGGACGTTATTAGATATAAGTTTTATTAATAAAATATTTGTACGTTTCTAATAATTTTCCTCACCCCAAATCCGACAATTCTGCCTATTGACGAAGCCATCAAGATGGAAATGGGCTTCGTCATTGAAGATGATTTTATTGGTAAAATCAGCATTTTCATGTTGTCTCCCCAATACCCAATTAACGAACTCCCTTCGCGGTCCATGGTCAGCTGGCTTCGGTTCCTGAGTCAATTGAACTTTGTATGCATGAAGATGCAAATCTTTCGTCAAAATTTGCTGCATAGTGGATTTGGAGACACCAATTTGCTGAGCGCGGTATCGAATTGAGGTGGATGGAGTTTGAGCGACATCATCACGTACAGCTGCGACATTTTCGGTCGATCTACCTGGTCGAAGTCGCATTGTTGTTTTTACATCAATAACAGACGCAGTTTTAGCAAATTTATCCATTAATCTCTTTACAGTTTACTCTTTTGGAGCATTATTGTAACCGCAAATTGATCGCAATTTGCGAACTGTGGCCGCAAAACTTTTACCATTTTGGTAAAACAATTTCACAATGAGAATGCGTTATTCATTGGTGTAGCGTTCCATTTTTACTAACCTCGTACCTTCTACTAGCAAACAATAACAATTGTTCAAATGTCAAACAATGACACTTCGAATGACGTCAAATTTAAATCTTGCGTTCTTGTTTGGACACCCTTTATATTACAAATAGTACCGTTTATTTTAATCAAATGTCATTGACTCGTGTTCAATTTTATTGAAATTAATGGTTCGTAAACTATTTCTTAATATACCTATATTTTCACTGCATACGATTGACAAATTTACAGATTCTAAAGGAGCCGCAAAATAATCTTCACCTAATTAAAATTAAAAAAAAACTTTAGTCTTTACGAAAAACATATGTTTGACATGCTTTCACTTTGATGCTTTGATCAAATCCAGGTGGTTTCTAACTGGTGTTGCTGATTTTGAGCATCGCGAAATCAGTCCAGAAGATGCCAGTGATGTCATCTTGTTTTTGTATATGTCATTTATAAACAATTCAAATTCTTGACATTCACAATCAGTTTTTTCCGACTTTACATCTCCGACCTTGTGACAACCTAAAAAAATAAGGCCATTTTTCTTTGCTACTCAACGCGCTGAAGTCGCTTTCCACTTTTTTCTGTCCTCTCTCTTGGTTACAGCATACTTTCTTTCTCACTCTCTCTCACCGTTTGATATTGTTCAGCTTTGAATGTTTACCAAATATGAGCAAATCACATAGAAGGTAGTAACAGAATTACAACAAATGACTTGAGTTTCAGTCTCTCCTCTCTTCAGCTCTCTTTTACGTTGTCTTTCGCATTTGTATTCTAAATTTCTCCATTCTTTGTAAAAGTTCTCCTCGTTTGTCGCAAAAATTAAACATAACAATTTTCTCGTAAAAGAACGCTCGTTCATATCAATTACAATAACGTTTACAACAAACGCTTTTGTTTACGGGAAACGTTGTAATTTTTGCGGCAAAAGTTTAGCATACAAATTAAAAGAAGTATTTTTGCGGCAGAAGAGTTTGGAACCTGTTTTTTCTTTACTTGTAATAATTACAAAAAAGTGTAATCTTCATTCAATCAACATTTTGTCCTTTGTTTTTGCCATTAGATCCAATTGCCTTAGGAGAGAATTGTTAGCTTTTTTGTTTAGTATAAGAGCATCCAAATTGATAAAACAGTTTTTATAGCCAGAGGCCATATGAGCCGTTTTCAGCAACAAAATTTTCCATTAACAGGTTATTTGCTTCGGTTAATATATATACCAATCCGAATAATATTTTCATATTTGTAAAATAATTTTTGTTAAGCCAAACACAAACAAGAAGAATTATACTCAACTCCGTTTCAGATAATAAAATATATAGTGGGTGTCCCAATAAGAACGCAAAATTTAAATTTTAAATAAAACACAGATATTTAAAACAAAAAATCGTGGAACTTTATTATATCGTAAAGTAGACAGAAAGAGGTTATGTGTGGAACAACACATCGGACAGATGGCCGCCGCGGCTTTGCTGGCACACACGCGATCTTTTAATGAAATTTTCAATGACCGTTTTGCATAAATGCTGCGGTATTTCATTAACACAGCATCCAATTTCCTCTTTTATGACTGGAGTCGTCGTCGGCTTATTCGCGTAAACCATCGACTTCAAAAAACCCCAAAGAAAAAAGTCTAATGGTGTTAAATCGCACGATCTAGGCGGCCAATTCTGGTCTCCAAAACGCGAAATAACACGACCGGGAAAAGACTGATGCAGCAATTGAATTGTTTCTCCGGGTGTATGACATGTGGTGCCGTCTTGTTGAAACCACAGGGCCTCCACATTCATTTTTTCAATTCTAGGCATGAGAAAACTTGATATCATTTCACGATACCGAACACCATTGACTGTTTGCGCTTGACATGCCTGATTTTCAGAAAAAAAGGTTCTATGATTCCTCCAGCCTAAAATCCACACCACATAGTGTGACACGTTGAGGATGCATTTGCTTCTCGTGAATCACTCAAGGATTTTCCTCACCCCAGATGCGACAATTCTGCCTATTGAGACATCAAGATGAAAATTGACCCCGTCACTGAAGATGATTTTATCGACAAAATAAGCATTTTCATGTTGTCTCTCCAATACCCAATTAACGAACTCCCTTCGCTGTCCGTGGTCAGCTGGCTTCAGTTCCTGAACCAATTGAACTTTATATGCCTGAAGATGCAAATTTTTCGTCAAAATTCGTTGCATAGTGGATTTAGAGACACCAATTTGCTGAGCTCGGTGTCGAATTGAGGTGGATGGAGTTTGAGCGACATCATCACGTACAGCTGCGACATTTTCGGTCGATCGACCTGGTCGAAGGCGCGTTGTTGTCTTTACATCACTAACAGACCCAGTTTTGGCAAATTTATCCATTAATCTCTTCACAGTTGACTCTTTTGGAGCATTATTGTGACCCCAAATTGATCGCAATTTGCGAACTGTAGCCGCAAAACTCACCATTTTGGTAAAACAATTTCACAATGAGAATGCGTTGTTCATTCGTGTAGCGCTCCATTTTTACTAACCTCGTACCTTCTACTAACAAACAATAACAATTGTTCAAATGTCAAACAATGACACTTCGATGTTGTCCACGACGCTGGAGATCACTACTTATGGTGGTGGACGTACAAATTTCTACCAGAACTTAGGTGAAGCTTTGCGCCTATCAACCTGTTTGTTATAAATTGTTTAATGTTACGAAATATCTCAAAATATTATCTAAGTAATTTCAAAATGTTGCAAAAGTTTGGAGAAATCAATCAATGTCTTGTCTTTTCTCGGAAGTTGAAGATTTTATTAGGTATTTTAGTAGTTTATCTTTTTATTATACTTGAATGGATTGGAATTTTATAAAAACCTGTAGTTTCCAGTTTGCCTTAAAAAATTTCAAGGTATAAAAAATGGTAGTTTTTGAAAATTTCCAAGTGTTAAAAAAAAAAGTTTTGAAAAATAATTTCTCGAAGTCCTCAGCTAATATTAAATTGATTGGAAGGTTCCCGATTTTAAAATCAAATCGTTTATACTTCTATAGTAAATTCTACAAGGCAGTAGAAATTTTAAATTCCAATTTTGAAATTTTCTCTAATATATAAAAAAAAAACCTGATTTGAATTGTAATTTTCTGTTAGTGCACATAACAAATATGTAATTT
>JAHXMU010015133.1:0-13918 GCA_019455685.1 Philornis downsi
ATCCATTTTCGTATCACATTGGCGCTTGGAACTTCACTTAAATCGTGCAAACCGTGTTCATGCCGATACAAACGTCGTGCAATAATCACTGATTTATTGTTTTCGTAATACGCTCGGACACAAAATGCTCGCTGCACTCCCATGTACGGCTCATTAACGATTTAATTTCCAGGAAGCAGCGCAGCGAACAACATATCCCCCCCGCCACCCCGAGCCGCGCGTTACCGAGAAATTGAAGATTTAAACCGCCAACACCCTTATGGCCCACCCGTACAATGTCATTTGAATGACCTCCTCTGGATTGTTTGCAGCAGTGGATCCTTTTGAGGGAGTTTTCGACCACTTTTTCGCACACTTCGGACGGTTTATCAGAGATAACTTGACGAATATACGGTTTCAAGGCCTTCAACGTTTGTGTCTACTTCGCGTGAGCATAGTCCTTGACGTATCCCCATAAAAGAAGTCTAAGGACGCCCAATCGCATGATCTTGGTGGCCAATTGAAGTCGTCAAAACCTGTAATTAGGTTTTCTTGAAAATTCTCATGCAATAAAGCCAAAATCGAACGTGTGGAATCACTTTTAAATCCCTACGTTTGTAGTAAGTTTAACTATTTTTACGCGTTCTTCGGTTATTAAACGATCCATATTCGTAAATGCCAAACATTTCACTATGTAAATAGCACTTCAGGCGATAGGTGTTTAACAGCAGGCTAGTTTCAAATCGCTAAATGGATAACTCTGTATTTGCGTTTCCTTTAAAAAGGCCGGCTTTGATGAGTTAGACAAGCTAAACTCGACACTTAAAATTAATGAAATTTCAGAACTTTAACTTTAACGTTAACAGTTTTGTCCAACCCAACAACTCGAAATGTGGCCTCTTCAAAACGAGCCACTGAATGTCGAGCCACTGTATGTCGAGCCACTCAATAAATACAAAGTTATAAGAACATGCCCGAGTTTTGACGAGAAGTCTAACGAACTTTATACATCTTTATATAACGTTAGCTGACAGACAATATATCAATCGAGAATTTAAACAGGGCGGCAGTCTATTGCGCGATCTTTTCAACACTGTTAGAGATGATTATGAGGTGTGGTAGAATTAGCTTACTTTATGCAATCTTCAACAGAAGCCACATATTATTTACATATGCAGACGCCATGGAAAACAGCGAGATGTAACTGCAGTCTTCTCAAACATTGAAAAGGGATCATAAAAAATGGGCCTCGTTTACCACGAGGACAAAACGAATTATTTATTTCTACAAATAAAGAGTCTAATCGTTTGGGACGCTGTTTGAAAGCAGACAGCTATCATTTTGGAATGGTGGATGAATACATCTACTTCGATTGCGCTGTAAACAAAGAGAATGATGTCAGCATGGAGACTAAGATAAGATAAGGTAAGCCATTGCTAAAAAAGTGATTTAATGATAAAGCTATCTCTTGACAAACAAAAATCCGACTCTATCAGACTTTGGTTTTACCTGTATTGTTGTACGGCGCAAAATCCTGGATTATGACACAGCGGAATTAATGTCTTTAAGAAGGAATCATAAAAAATGAGTCTGGTGGTAAATAAGGATAAATCAAAGTTGTTTGTTTTTACGCATATAGAGTTAAATCGGTTGGGACACTATTTGAACGTTGACAGCTATAATTTTGAAGTGGCTGATGAATTCTTCTTTCTCAATTCCCCTGTGAACAAAACGAATGATGTCCGCATGCATATTAAAAGAAGAGGGTTTCTTGCTTGCTACTAAGTGCAAAAGAAGCGATGAAATTGTAAAGCTCTCTCTCGAAAAACAAAAATCCGATTGTAACAGACTTCGGTTTTACCTGTATTGTTGTACGGCGCAGAATCCTGGATTATGACACAAGCGGAATCAGTGTCTTTGAAAGAAAAATACTCCGGGGAATATATAGACCTATCATCGTTAACTGGAAATATTTTCGTTGTGTGAAATATGTGGTGTGTGAACTGTCTAACCAACATCGACGTGGTTAAGCGCATCAATATACAGTGTTTGTGTTGGCTGGATCATGTTGTGCTGACAGATCCAAATTCTCCAGCATGGAAAGTTTTTGATAACAAACTCAATGGGCGTCTCAAAAGGGGGAGATCAAAATTACATTGGAAGGACCAAGCTTTTGAAGCTTTATCGAAACTTGGTGTGATGAATTAGAAAAGAAGCGCAGAAGATTGAAGCGCCTGGAATTATTGTCTACATGCGGTGTGTTATAGATGTCGATAAGGATGTCGATTCTAGTCGTCATTTACGTACGTAAGTAAAAATGGTGGTAACCTTGCAGTGGTGATCAATACCTTAGTTTTATAGAATGGAACCTAAGGTTTCGTTAGGATTCCGAGCAACAATTTATGACGTTTTTGCTAAACTAGTCGGCTATCCAACTATTGAGTCTAATAACAATAAATAATACAAATTTTCTTATAAAACTCGATTTTACTGTCAGTTCAGTCAACTCGTTCCTGGTAGTACTTATGGGACAAAATGTAATTAAACGAATTGATAGCTATGAAGTGGAATGATAAATAATATTGTCAGTGTGGTGGCTATTAATTCCTCAGTTTGAACTATCACTAATGACAGTTGTCACAACTATTGTAACGGTTACACTTAAATGGGCAAATGGGCACCCATTAAAATACGCTTCAATTAACTATAAAATAATTGGTTTCAATAACAAATTAATTTCAGACAAAAGCATTAATACCAACGTCTGCCACAAATATATTTGTCACATTTTTATGGCATGAAAAAAAGGAAAGTTATCAGTGTGATAAGGAGGAAACTACAAAATGTTGCCATCATCCATAATAAAAATGGAAACAAATTTCCAGACCGCAAAGTGTTATGTACGTCAACATTTAGGGAATTCGAGTCACTATGAATGACCGGAATAATGAATAATGAAAAATGGATTTGCAGACAAACTAAAAGAATAATAGACATTCCTGTGAAGCTAATAACGATTAGGGTGTAAACGGGGTCAACTCTAGTGAGGACGGGATCTTTCTGCACGAGTAGCCATGGCTGCTCTAAACTAGTTTTTGTAAATTAACGATAAATGATAGATTGGGTTTATTACTGTCCACTCTTGATTATGTCAGAATGGGAATTGTAATTAAGTGTAGCATTTGAACACAACTTTGTTTCAAAGGGTTGCACAACAATTACAGGCCTAGTTTAGAAAAATTAGATAGCAAATTTTGATGTATTCTTTAGGTATTATTCATTATTCGATTAGTATCAGTGACACTTCCAGTAAAACCACTCCCATGGTAATGCATGAGGATATACTCGTAATTTTTCCGACAAAATTATTGAAATTTTCTATGACTTTCAAAAGCTTTTGTCCTTGTTGATTATTCTACATTGTGGGGAAAATTGAAGTTCTATGATTGTTTAAACTTCAATATTTGAGCCATAATTTTAAGATTATATACACATTTGAATTTACCATTGAATTTGTGTTCAAATTAACCGTCTTCTGTACATTAAAATGTACTTTTGTAAGAATATTATTGTAAATGAACTCAAATGTTTGTCCCTGAAGTGTAGTGTAACTCCATTGAGTGAGAATATCTGTACTAAATGTAACTGAATTCTGAATTGTAGCATAAGAAATTAACTGTTGTCGGAACTATGTAATGTAACGTGAAAAAATCACTTGTAAATCAGATTTGAACCGGTAAACACAACTCGTTGTCTGAATAAACCTCCTTTGAATTGGTACTAATTCTAATTCTCATCTTTTATTTATCGCCACTTGTAATTTCTTCACAATCATGTGAAATTACATGATGCAAATTACAAGTTCCAATTTTCAGTTCTCTGGTAGAAACCAACTATGAAATTGGTTCTCTTAAAGATCATCGCCATTGGATAATTCGCAATACAGTCCAACATTTAAATTCCACAACTACAACGAGAGGCTAACAAATTGGTTAGAGGATTCCCCGCTACTCTCCCTGCTATCATATCAATCTATCACCACCTCTGTACAATGATATGCGTGATAGGGAAGTGACGACCTGGAGTTCGACAAAGAAGAGCGTTGGGGTCACTGCTATTTAAAATATACATTGGTAACACAAACATTCTGGAACTAACTGGAAAAATATGTACGTATGCGAAGGATGTGTGTGTGAGTTCTGTAACCTTATAAACAGAACTTGGTTCAGAAAGCCTTTATTGAAAGAGATGGTGCTCTCATATCTAAATAAGTTAGATTTTGCGAATAGCTTATAGTGGTTCTAATTCACAGTTGGTGCATGGCATGAAATGTTGTGGGAGTCTCATTAGATGATAAGCTGCGCTTTGAGAAGCACATTAATCATGTTGTTTTAAGTGTTTACTATGCATTTAGGCAAATTTTATGTAAAAAAATCAACTGGTTTATACTCCAGTTGCGCCAAATATTATGTACTGCTTAGAGGTATATTCTGCTACAAGTCAATTCTTCAATCCTTCATTTATCTCTGAAAAGAGCTGTTCGCTACATCTTTTCCTTCAAGAGACATGTGCATATTTTCGTGACTAAATTTCTTGAATGTTCATTTCCTGCGTTTATCGATTGTTGTTATGTCTTTACAAAATATATTATTATTGTTGTTAATTGTTACAGATATATTGTTTTGTTTAACCTCAAACATCTTACAACGCTTTTAAGGGGTAACCCGGTGGCCTAGAATTTTCAAAAAAAATCGACTTTTCTTGATATTTCAAAAGTATATGATTTTAATAATATACGCGTCGCCAAAACTTGAAATTATGCTTTCTGGAAACTTCCCATGCAAAAATCGGTCGTGTTAAATCACGTTTGAGTCACAATTTTTGTACTAAGTTTGAACTATTTTTACGCATTCGTCGGCTATTAAACGATCCATATTCATAAATGGCAAACTTTTTGCTAAATAAATAACAATTCAGAAAAGTATTTAACAGCTGACAGCCTTGCCTGACCGTCAGATTTGAAATCACTAAATGGGTAGGCCTGTATTATAAACTTCATAATAATTTTAAATTAAAAAAGCATTTTTTATGCGGCAAAAAAGTAACACCCATTACCAATACCAATAATCTTTTGCTCAAATGTGTTTCATGACTTTATATGTCGAGTGATCATTGTAGTCTGTCTTATTGTCTGAAAAACAAGATAATAATCGTAGATCTCTATGAAATTTCTTAAATTTTAATACAGCCCTTCAATACTTAGTAACATTTTGTAATGTTATACTTCTCATTTAAATGACCGATTCAATCCACATTTGTTTATGTCCATTCAGTTACATAAACTTCAACAAAATTGTGTACACCCAAAACGTTTGATAAAGTATAGGAAGAGGATGAAAACAGACAGTATTGTCACTCCCTCTCATAAAAATTGAAGAATATTTCCAAATTCAGATATTTTTCTGTAACCCCCATCGATAGACAATGACATTGTAAAGAAAAGTTAAAAATGGTTCCAACCATTTATTTTTTGTATTTACAATACCTGACTTTTAGAAAATTTCTAAAAGATAGTGTCTGTTTTTTAAATCAAAAAAATTCAAATGAAATATACGAGTATACAAAACGTTTCATGAACCGAATGACAATTAACATTATTTTTTCTTTCCTTTTTAATTTCAGGAAACAAAATCAGAATTATTCGTAAATAACTGACTCGGCAAAGGTTGTTTTGCCATCTACATATAAATATATTATGTATGTATATGTAATATACGAGTATGTATATATATATAATATAATATATATATATAATATCTACATGTACAGGGTGGTGCAATAGAACGTGCACATTTAAAAAATAGAGTAAAAAATAAACACAAAAGGTACGCTTAAAATAAATCTAAGGCATTGTAGAGTAATAAGTGGAGTTTATTTTTTAAAAATAACATTATCTAAATGGTGGCCTTCTCTACGACGGCACTCCTCTAACCGCAAACGATTATTGAAAACTTTCTTCAGTAATACTGGTGTAATGGCTGCCATTTCAGCACGGATATTCTCCTTGAGCTGAACGATGTTTCTTGGATTATTACTTTAGACTTTGTGTTTGAAGTATCCCCACAAAAAAAAGTCAAGAGGCATCAAGTCTGGACTACGTGGGGGCCATGGGATATCACCTATTTACGAAATCAGTCTGCCAGGGAACATCTGCTTCACCACCACCATGGAGTCATTTGATGCGTGGCAGGTAGCTCCATCTTGTTGGAGCCAAGTTCTGGAATTCACTATTCTTGAACTTTCAATTTCTGGTGCCAAAAATTTGTCCAACATCTCAACATAGCGTTCCGTATTAACCGTGACGTTTTGGTCCCGCGCATTTTCGAAGAAAAAAGGACCAATTATTCCTCTGCCAGAGATTGCTGCCCATACTGTCACTTTAGGACTATGCAATGGTTTCTGGTGTTTGATTTTGGGATTTTTACTGTTTTCACTGTTTTCACTGTTTCACAGTAACGACAATTTTGACGGTTTACGAACCCATTCATAAGGAAATGAGCCTCGTCAGAGAAAAGGATATTGTCAAAATTGGAAAATCGATTAAGCATTTCATTAGTAAATGCGAGCCTTGCTATGAAGTCAGACTCTTTCAATTCTTGTGTTAATTGCAGCTTATATGGATGCAGTTTAAGATCCAATGTTAAAATTCGTTGCAAACTTCGTCGCGATAATTGTAAGACAGACGATCTCTTGCGAGTCGACATTTGTGGATTTCCTCGTACTGACTCCATAACTCTCTCAACATTGTCTTCGGTCCTAGATGTTTTTGGGCGACCATTTGCTTGTGGTTTAAATGTTGAACCGGTCTCTTGAAAATGCTTTACCCATATTTTAATTAAATTGTAATTTGATTAATTAAAGCGTTTTAGTTCAACAGGTCTTTTAGGCGGAAAAAGCGGTTGTGGAAAGAGCGTGAGGGTGAGGAAATAGAAAGGTACAGGGCTAGAGGTGAAGCCCGAAAATTCTGTCAAAAGATAATAAGGACAGGATATTAAACAGGGTTCCCCTCCTGTAAAAACAGCGAGGGAAATCTGGTCACAGATACTCAGAATGTACTGCAACTATGGAGGGAGTATTTTTATAAATTCTTAGTTCCGGATAGCAGCACGAGTGAGGAAATCAGTCCAATTACCGACGATGGGATTAATTGGCCAACTCCGAGACAAACATAAATCATAACAGCAGTATTGCGGCTTAAGAACAACAAAGCTACGGGCACTGATGGCCTGCCAGAAGACCAGTTTAAAACTAGTGGCGATGAGGTGATAAACAGCCTACATTAGCTTCTAAATACGATTTAGTTTGAGGAAAATATGCCCAATGATTGGAATTTGAGCGCACTGTATCTTGTGTTAAAAAATGAGCTCCAATTGCTTGTAAAACCTATCGCGGTATCAGTCTTTTACCATTGCCTAAGGTCCCTTTGAGTGTGATATGTGACTAAAGCCGTTTCCAACTGACCTGATTGGACCTTATCAGTGTAGCTTTAGACCTGGTAAATCAACAACTGACCAGATATTCACACTACGACAAATTCTGGAGAAGACCCAAGAAAAAGAGATTGGCACGTACCATCTTTTCGCCGATTATAAAGCTTTCTTCGATAGCCCGATACAGCAAAATTGTATGAGGCCATGTCCGAGTTTGGAATTCCTACGGAGCTTATACGTCTTCTTAGGAGGGTGCTGATTGACTCGAAGTCTTCAGTAGAGATAGGCAAAGCCGATTCCGAAGATTTTAGCGAGCCTTTTTGCGACTTCTTCAATATACAGTTGGAGACGAATATGAGGGAAGCTGCAGTTAACACATCTGATATGCAGACGACGTAGACATTATTGGTCAAAAACTGCGAGATGTTACTGCAGCCTTCCCAAGCATCAATAAGGAAGCAGCAAATATGGGTCTGGTGGTAAACAAGGACAAAACAAAATTATTGGTTTCAACGAACGAAGAGTCTTCTCGTTTGAGATGCTGTGTGAACGTTGAAAACTATAATTTTAAAGTGGTGGAAGAATTCATCTACCTCGATTCTGCTGTAAATAAAATGACTGATGTCAATATGGAGATAAAGATGAGAGTATTGCTTGATAACAGATGTTACTATGGGCTAAGCAAGCGATTCAGTGATAAAGTCCTCTCTCGACAGACAAAAATCCGACTGTATCAGACGTTGGTTCTACCTGTCTTGTTATACGGCGCAGAATCCTGGGTTAGGACGCAAGCAGATGAATCACTACTGGCAGTTTCCGAGAGGAAAATGCTTTGGAAAATGTATGAACCCATCATCGTTAACAGAGAGTATCGGCGTAGCATGAACCATAAGCTGTCTGAGCTATATGCCGACATCGCAGTGGTCAAACGCTTTAATATACAAGTATAGTGATTGCGTTGGCTGGGTCATGTTATGCGGATGGACCCAAATGCTTCGACTTGGAAAGTTTTTGATAACAAATTCGATGGACGTCACAGAAAAGGGCGACCAAAACTCTGTTGGAAGGACCAGGCTTATGAAATACTATCGAATCTTGGTGCAGAGAATTGGAGGAGAAGCGCAGAAGATCGAAGCGCTTGGAATTCTTTTCTACGAGTGTCGTATAATAGATAAGTATATTTATTCCAGTCGCCACATAAGAAGAAAAAGAAGAAGTTCAACAGGCCTGCAAAAATGTCATACTTAAATTTTACATTCTTTCGGAGGATCATGTCACTTAATCTTAAATTTGATGTTATTAAACATTTTTAATTTTGTTATATAATTCACGGCAACTTTTGTAGCTATTTTTGTGACTATTTAATGGAAACTAAAGCTGTCATGAACATATTTTTGCACATTTCTTTGTTTGCTTTGATACGTTTTGTACTTTTCCTTACATGACACCAAATCTGCGTCCCACATGTGAATAATCTTCAAACGAAATCATACGTTGAAGTAAATACATTTCTTTGATTTGCAACCAACATTTCAAATTTCAGTCGAGGCGGTAGGGAGGAGACAGCATTTGTAACACTTAAAGAGTATTTGCTCATGTCATTGGACTTCTTACTAACATCGATTTGTGGTCGATGCCAGCATTACATGTTCTATATCTAAAATTAGAAAATTATCTTGTTACTGTGAATTTTCCAATACCGTATGTGGGATCCTCTTTGTTACATACATAAGATCCCACACATGATGCTGGACTACAGATTTTTACAATGGATTGGGCCAATAACCAAAACCGAGAAAGCAATGTAATTACGCTCAATAAATGTCCTTTTGTTATAGGGATTTTACGATTGTATTACATCTACACGTATAATCCATTTTACTCACACCTACTCTGGGCGAAATACACATGTATCCTGGTTTCTAAATGTCCTAGTCTTTCACCCATCTGGGGGAAAACGTATGTTGTTGTAGCAGCAGGACCCAGGACCATTGTGAAATACAGTCATGTGGGTAACACGTGTACGTTGGTATTTAAAAGGGCATTTAGATGAAATATCAGATAAATCCTCGACGCAGTCATATAATACTGTTTATTGTTGGATTTTTTCCTTGTGCCATGGCCACCATTCTGTACTTGACTGTAATAAAATTCTTAATGTAAATCCAGAGATTATGGTGTTTAGGGAATAATGTTAACATGTTAAATTTATGGTTCAAAAAACGGACATAAAACTAAGGTTTGGTTGTAGATAGCGAAAAAAGTAAAAGGGGAAGAGGACGGCATCACAATGGCCCGTCTTCATACAAAGGGAGGAGAACATTTGAAACAAGGTTGGGAAATGAAAATACTTTGCTACAACTTAGATAGCAGAAATGCAAATGCCGGTGGTAACATTTACTATATAGCACTCAACACATCGTGCGACGGAATTCTAGGCTAGGAAAGAGTATGCACTGGCGGCAACGGGCCGGCCCATTGAGGGAGTAGGGAGCTTAAGTAGGGCTGAGTCTAAGCTCTCTTGGACGAATGTATTCTGTCGGGTTGGTAAACACGTTGGGAAGAGAGTCATAACGGACGAGCTATATTTAGGTTTTTGCCAGATGTTAGGTTCATCTGCTTTTTGTTTTAACCTCTGCTGTGTTGGTTTCCGGATAGTGGGACATGGGTCACTCAATGCATTTCTGCATAAGAAAGTCCTGTTCGATCTCGAGTCGTCTAATTGTGGTGCACCAATTGTAGACTGACGCCATGTGTTGTGCGAATGTCCCTTATATGCAGATATAAAGAATCTCCAGCGATTAGCGCTATATACCTATAGGTCAGTTGATGAATCAATAGTCAATAATATGCTCTCAACCCATGGCGTCTTGACCAGAGCAGCCTATATGTAGTTTACTTTCAGAGCATTTGCTCGGCGTAACGCGACTGTGACGTAGTTGAAGGAAGTGGGTCTGCTTCCTTTTGGGTCTAGCCTTTTGGTGGCGGTCTGACCTGAGGTTTAAGCAGTTGTAAGACTGTTTGGATCGGGCTAATCCCACAATCTTTTTCAGCATGATAGGCAGTAATGCTGCTCGGTGCAGAGGCACCAGTCGCTCGACCGTTCCATCTAATTGTTGTCTCCGCACTCACAGTTATGTACAAACTTCCCGTTTGTCATTTTTATGTGCAGGACGGCCAATCTCGTGAAGTATGGTGTATAAATCACATTTGGTAGTAGCTTTGCTGCGCAGCTTCCTCAAGTGAGTTTGGCCGGTAGCGTGAGGTTCAGAAGGTCCCGAGATAGAGTTCCCGCCTGATCATTTAGTGTTCGACCCTTGGGAAAGAAAATCACTGGAACAGTATTTGTGCTCGAATGTGGAGTTGCATTATACGAGGTGTGTTCCAAAAATAATGAGAATTTTAATTTTTTTTCAAAAAATATTTATTTATTCATCAATTTCTATTTCATCTCCTTCAAAGTAGTTCCCCTCAGATATAATAAACTTTTGCCAGCGTTTTTTCCAATACTCGAATCAGTTCTGATATGCACTTTTTGGTATGTTCTTGAGTTCTCTCAGCGGAGATACACTCGTCTTGAAGATATGTTGACGGTTTCATCCATATAGCATGTTTAGTTTGTTTATGAGAGGCATGAATAAGACAAGTGTTTCACATGTTCGGCAATTTCCTGCTATCGAAAAAAAGGATCAAAGAAGTTGCAGCAAATTTTAGGTAAAAAAATGGAATTAAGTGCCCAAAACCCTTGAAACGTTGACAGTGGCATACGGTGAGAGTATTCTGAGTCAAAAACTTGTTTACAAGTGGTATAAGCTTTTCACAGAAGGTCGAGAAGATGTGAATGACGACGCTCGTTCTGAACGCTCCAGCACATCAACAACCGATGAAAATGTTGAGGAAGTGAAGAAAATTGCTGTGGAGAATCGTCGAATCACAATTAGAGAAGTTGCTGAGGATGTCGGATGGAGCGAAGTTTGTTCCAAAATTGCTGAATTTTGAGCAAAAATAACGTCGCATGAGCATCGCTCAGAAATTGTTGAGACAGAACCAAAAAAAGTACGATCAAATGTCGAGGTTTTGCTCACTGTTTCCTTCGTTTACCATGGCATCAGGAGTTTTTACCACAAGGCCATACGGTAAATGGAGAGTATTACCTTGAAGTTATGCGCCGTTTGGGTGAAGCAGTACGGAAAAAAATGCATAGCTTTTGCATCATAATAATGCTCCTGCTCACTTATCTTTGCTTGTGAGAATTATTTGGCCAAAAACAACACCATTATCATGTCTTGGCCATCATATTCAACAGATTTGGCCACCTGCGACTTTTTCCTGCTCCCAAGGTTGAAGAGACCCATGAAAGGTCGGCGTTTTGCGACGATTGAGGAGATAAAAATCGAATCGATAGAAGAGCTCAAGGACATACAAAAACCCTGCTTGGAGGATTGGAAAAAACGCCGGCACAAGTGTGTTATATTTGAGGGGGACTACTTTGAAGAAGATAAAATAAAAATTGCTGAATAAATATAAATTTTTGAGAAAAATTACAATTCACTTTATATTTTGAACATAGCTCGTACAGAAGTGGTTACATTTTAATTCCAGGAAATTTCCGGGAATTGATTTCCAGGAATATTAAATTTCCTAATACCGTCAATATTCCTAATGATTTATGCTTTGCCAAATTTTCCCAATGCGGTAATTGAATTCGTAGTAAAATTGTAAGCCATACAAAGTGAACCTAAAAGAAATTAACGAATGTCTGGACCTGTCATCTTCATCCATGCGATGCAATGGCAACTTGATTTGCTTACGTATTAAAGCTTTCGTAATAACTCAACAATTAAATCGGTTGAGTAACAACTTTACAATACAAACGAAACGTAATCAATAGCAATCATACGCCACCCTAATTCATGTGTAATAAACACGAAATGTATTGATTATCCATCATACGCTCCCGCGTACGAATCACATGTAATTGCTTAATGAAAGGGTTTGTAATACGCAAACCTTACATCTGTTTGTTGTACAAACAAAACATATACAAATGTATTTAGTATATAATAAAGATAATGACACGATATATTGCCTTGTAACATTCATCTCAGACGTCATCAATTGGTGTGTGAGTATGTACGCGTGCACGAATACTACAGATGGTTTGTATGAATGTAACTACATTTGTATGTACGAATGTGATGGGCATACAGAATGCAAAAGAGTTCAAGGATACTTTTACGTTACGCAAAGTGTATGAAGAAAAAATTTAAACACAAAATCACACACACATTCACACACAAGCGTTTCTATGGCATGGTACGGTGACACAGTATACACTCGCGCATTTTGTTCTCTCTTTTGCGTTCTCTTTCGAGTTTCGCCCTCACTCATGCTTCCGCTTTACAAGATATCACTTAGGAAAAGACCATGAAAAGCCATACAGATTATGCAGTTTGCCTGCGTTTACAAACCCACACACACACACGCACATATGTATACACGTATGGTTACATGCAAATAACTACTTACTCACACTTGCATAAATCCAAGTGAATGTCCTTACACATACAGTAGTAGATATTAGTATGTGAAACAAAAATCAATTTATAACGTTCTAGTTAACATGAGAATCCTTTGCTGCAGAATCATTCTAGTAGAATGAGCGTTTGATATGCCACTTTCAGTGAGGCAGGTAAAAAGAAAAGAAATATATATATACTTCGTAATATATATACATTATATTATATATGTATATATATATGCACATTTTCAGTTTAATATGTCATTAATAATTAATAAGTAATCAAGTAATGAGCATCGATAACAAAAGCTTGTATGTGTTAAATAATTAATTCGATTAGAGTGTGTAGGAAACGTATTGGTAATACAAGAAATTTGCTGTGGCTGAGATCGTTACAATGGTAAATGTTGTCCTGGAAAATTTCATTAGTTTTTCCTATCAGAAATATTTTAGAAATTATGCTCAAAAAATTGATACTTAAATACTGTTCGGCTTACGCCATAAATACAGTATACATGCATGCGAGTTGTACTCATTCATGTTCACAGTTCAGGGATAGGTCACAGTTCATCACAGTTTTTAGAAATATATTTTCAACTCGGAGTTTGAAAATATAAATATAATAAAGGTAAAATTAATTTGATATTTATGTTTATACAGGGTGGGCCATAAGGGTGTTGTAGATTTAATTCTTCAATTTCTCGCTAACGCGCGGCGCGGGGTGGCGGGGGGAAATGTTGTTCGCTGCGCCGCTTCCTGGAAATTTAGTCGCCATGGAGCCGTACACGGGACTGCAGCGTGCATTTTGTGTCCGAGCGTATTACGAAAACAATAAATCAGTGATTATTGCACGACGTTTGTATCGGCATGAACACGGTTTACACGATTTAAGTGAAGTTCCAAGCGCCAATGTGATACGAAAATGGAT
>JAHXMU010015147.1:0-15140 GCA_019455685.1 Philornis downsi
ATGGCCTGCTTCAATTCACTGAAATTCCTTGTTTCATTTTGTATACCCCTTGCTTGACATAACCTCATAAAAAAAATTGTGATGCGGTCAATTCAGGTGACCTTGGAGCCAGCGGAAATTGGAATTTCTGCTTTAATTTGTTTGATATTTTCGTTGGAGCTGCGCCCTAATCAATCTAGCTATGAGAATGTGCGTTTTACCTTGATGGAACCAAATGCTGTTGAAACGAATAAGTTTTCGGCTCAGTTCTGGGTGAAAAGAACTCCTTCAACATCTTTAAACAACGGCCCCCATTGAGGTTGATATTAATTTTCTGTTTGTGTCACGATTCGTGTACCACCTTGTATTTAAATAGTTGCTGCTGTAAAACTTCTGCTTGCATTCGCCCACTATTGCCTCTACAATATATTACAGATCCAAAGATTTCAATTTGTTTTCTAACTACAGTTTGTGAAATAAATTGGACTAAATAAAGCAAAAAAGCTAACTGGAAATTTCAAAATGTTTCGCAAAGCAACGTTTTGCAGCCACCCAGTGCTGCTTCTCTTTCAAATGCTAAAATAAATGTACACTTTGCCAGGAGGCATGGATTTCTTTTCGGGACTGTTACTATCAGCATCATCGCTCGAATTTGTTAAACCAACTGTTAAGTGTTGAGAAATTGCCTTAAAGCAGCAAAGTCTTAACTATGCAACAATAAGGCAAATGTATATGTATTTGCCGAAAATAACAGATATGTGGGAAAGGCAAATCATCTGCGATGAAAAACTAACAATTTCAATTCTTTTTGTGGGTGGTTTCTTGCTTATTCTCTGAAGTTTTTTTTTTTCAAATCAAAACGTTCACCAAGACAGTCCACGTTAAACTCTTGTAAAAGTACAGAAAACTTGGAGGTTTTAGAATGCAGATGTAAATGGCAACATTTTGCTTGTGCTCGTGACAATGAATGAGTGCAAAAGCAAAACTTTTGACATGGGTTTTTTACATATTTTGCATATTATATATTTTATGTTTATATATTACCAAGTATAGAATATGGAGTTTTTAACAACCGAAGAATGCGTAAGAATAGTTAAAACTTACTACAAAAGTGGTGATTCAAACGTGGACTCTTTTTGTGCATTACGGTGTGATTATGGTCGTCATAACGGCGTCAAATCATGGTAGCCAATTGAGATCGCCAAAAACGTGAAATTGCGTTTTCTGGAAACTTTTCATGCAATAAATCCAATCGGTCGTGTTGTATCAGATTCAAATCACCATTGAGGAATAATTTTTAACAATTTCTACGCGTTCTTTGATTGTTAAACGATTTATGTTCGCAAATGGCAGACTAAATAAACATCACTTCAGACAGTTGAATTACAAACCGGCGGTTTTGAAAACACTTAATGGAATGCATAAGTTAAATGGGAATTTGTATGGGAAGTACCAGAAAGTATGGGTTTGCATTTTTTACATTTTATCAAACAGAATAATTTAATGCAATTGAAAGAAATTGAAGTTGCTGCAGTCTTTGAATTAGTGTTTATAGAAAGAAAATTAAATTTTGATAAATTGATAAATTCGTATGAAATGCGCCAATGCCGTCCATTTCTATTCTAGCAATTAAGTTTATCAAATGTTGATGATCTGTGCCGCATTTGGCTAATCTAATACCATTAATTGACATTTATGATGCTTAGATATATTGGCATATACAGGGTGGCGCAATAGAACGTACACATTTAAAAAATAGATTAAAAAATAAATACAAAAGTTATGACTAAAATAAATCTAAGGCGTTGTAGAGTAATAAATGAAGTTTATTTTTTAAAAATAACAACATCTAAATGGTGACCCTCTGTACGACGGCACTCCTCTAACCGCAAATGAAAATTATTGAAAACTTTCTTCAGTAATACTGGTGTAATGGCTGCCATTTCACCACGAATATTCTCCTTGAGCTGAACGATGTTTCTTGGATTATTACTGTAGACTTTGTGTTTGAGGTATCCCCACAAAAAAAAAGTCAAGAGGCGTCAAGTCTGGACTACGTGGGGGCCATGGGACATCACCTCTTTTCGAAATCAGTCTGCCAGGGAACATCTGCTTCACCACCGCCATGGAGTCATTTGATGTGTGACAGGTAGCTCCATCTTGTTGGAACTAAGTTCTGGAATTCACTATTCTTGAACTTTCAATTTCTGGAGCGAAAAATCCGTCCAACATCTCAACATAGCGTTCCGTATTAACCATGACGTTTTGGTCCCGCGCATTTTCGAAGAAAAAAGGACCAATTATTCCTCTGCCAGAGATTGCTGCCCATACTGTCACTTTAGGACTTTGCAATGGTTTCTGGTGTTTGATTTTGGGATTTTCACTGTTCCAGTAACGACAATTTTGACGGTTTACGAACCCATTCATAAGGAAATGAGCCTCGTCAGAGAAAAGGATATTGTCAAAATTGGAAAATCGATTAAGCATTTCATTAGCAAATGCGAGTCTTGCTATGAGGTCAGACTCTTTCAATTCTTGTGTTAATTGCAGCTTATATGGATGCAGTTTAAGATCCAATGTTAAAATTCGTTGCAAACTTCGTCGCGATAATTGTAAGACAGACGATCTCTTGCGAATCGACATTTGTGGATTTCCTCGTACTGACTCCATAACTCTCTCAACATTGTCTTCGGTCCTAGATGTTCTTGGGCGACCATTTGCTTGTGGTTTAAAAGTTGAACCGGTCTCTTCAAAACGCTTTACCCATATTTTAATTAAATTAGCACTCGGAGCTTCACTAATTCGCCGTAGTCCATATTCAGCACAATATAGTCGCTTAGTAGCAATATAGGAACGAGAGTTCTCGTAAAATGCGCGACGCTTCCCGTCGAAGTGATTCATAGCGACTAAAACTCCATGAGCCCGCCAACGATGTAGGCGCCTTCTCGCCCGCGCCTTTTCTACCCCGCAAAAAAAGATGATGCAATATGCACTTTCTATTGCGCCACCCTGTATATTGGTTATATATTGGCGTCATTCCTTGGTTGATTTCTCCCAAGCTTTGAGGGATATTATAATTCAATACATCGAAAAAAATCTGAGTTGCTGTTGTCCACGAATTAAAAGTAACAGCGGAATTTCAAAAAATTGCACCATTTTGTGAGAGGAAACAGAAAATGGAATCAATTTTCATTTTCCATTTTAAGTCTCAGACACTGTAGCAAATCTTAAACGAGTAGCAATTTGGATTGACTGTCAACTGTCAACTCTCAACTGTCGACTGTCAACTGTCAATGGAGGTATTCCATATGTATGAATGAGCATGGAGATCATTTACTGCCTATCATCTTCAAAACTAATTATTAATAAATTATAAAATAAAATTAAATTTCCTATACAATAAAAAAAAAAATAAATGAAATACATTGATCAAAAAAAAAACTTTTTTTAATTTCTTGCTGTAGCACAATTGATGCGCCACTCCGTATATCTCAATAATCTAAGAATATATTAAAGCTAAATTGGTAATTTATATGATAGGCACAAAAATACACAGCATTAACTGCTTGATTTTTTAAAATTTTCGAAGTAATACACTGAAAAAATGTGGGTCCTGCAATTTATGATTTTGGGAAAATCGACCAATTCGTAGGAAAGATAAGGTATAACACTAGTCTGTGAAACTGACTTATAATTCGCGACTATACTGCCCCAAAATTGTAGACTGTGCCAAGATCTACAACAGTTTGTTCTCTACGGCCTCCGACCTAAAAAGCCGTACTCTAAACTCTTTTGCTTGGGTGTAATATTTTTTCGTCATATCAAATGAGTGCATTTGTGTGAACAAATTTAATAATGAACGTAAATTAATTAGCGTATGACTGCTACAATTAATTCTTAAATTGGTTTTAGTCCTTCTATAGACAATTTTTTATTTAAACAGAGAGGATTTTTCAAACAAAATTCGAAAATCTACCTTGAATGAAAAACATATTCGTACCACACTTCAGCTTTCTACATTTAACATTTGGCGAAAATATGCCTCTTGTTCGCAGCAATAAACAGCATATTAGCGTTTTGAAATATATCTGTCCTTTACATATCAACAATTTTCTTGATTTGGAGTGGTTATTGAAGAAGAGAAAAAGTGCATTCCAATGATGATCATTTTATGTATATGTATATCCAGTTGTCCAAACATAGGTTGAATAATTTCCTTAAACATATTTTTCAAATTATGTGCTCTACTTTATTTTTGCTTATTATTTCCATTCATTTTGCAAAAGTTTCCTGTAGATATTTTCTGGTACGCTAAATTCAGGTGTGGTGATTAACTTATCCAGTTTGTTTTTTAAGTTTCCTTCTGTTGAAGGAGTGACTTGAAAACAATGTAATTTGGAGGGTTGTGTATAATGTTGTTGATAATACAATGGATTATTTCTTTGTTCGGAAACTTTAGCTGCTGTTTGTTTTTACTTTCAATAACTCTGTAAATACATGTCAGATTTTGTGTTTTGATAGAGCAAAGCGTTTTAAAGGCAAACAATCGAAGCTGAGTTGTGTACAAGAACCCAGTTGAAAAGGTTCTTTGCAAAAACTATAGAAATCAACAAGTTTCTGATGCCTTTCAAACTGCTGGGGAGAGAAAGGATTCCTATTTCTATACATTAGCAGAAATTAAGCAAACGTTTCGTAAAACGAAGTGTAATTTTTTGAATATGGATGTTTTAGAGTAGGATTTATAATAATTGTTAGACTGTATTAATATTACTCATACGTTAGAATCGAACATCGCTGTTTGTAAAACATTCCAGTAGCAAACAATAAAATAATAAAATCCCAACTGCTGACAAGAAAGTAGAGCAAACCACCAATAATTTTAGCAATGACTTGTGATGTATTTAATTGTTTTAAATGTGGATATTACACATTTCATTGGAGGTAGTAATAAGAAGCTATGATAATCCTTTGCCTAATACATAAATGTGTTTTTATTGGCTCTTAAGAAGTTGTAGGCTTTACATAAAAGGAAGGCACGGAAGTGTAGATTTCGGGAGCGATAAAGAAACGGTTCTAACGAATTTCAGAGTAACTAATTTGTATTTGTTCACAATCGGTAGTTTATGATCCATCTTATGATAGGCTGCGGCACAATCGACTTAACCAGCATTCGTTCATTGAGCGATGGTTATGTCTACTGAAAGTTTCCCAAAACGTTTTTTAGCATCGCTGTAATTTCCGTTGAGTAAATAAAAAACAGAAGGCGTGTAAGTTCGCCATTAATAAACAAATTTAACAACAAACCAAGCAAAAGTTTCATTTCTGTTGGTTTACATAGAATATACTAAGCTGTTTTCATATATATTTTGAACAATTAGTATTACGCAGTATTAGGAAGTTCATATGATTCTTTAGCTGTGTTTACGCTATTTTTGGGTCAAAAGGGATCCTTACTACAAGTATGGCGTACCAAGTATAGAAATTATTGAAGCCACATATAAATATATTGCAAACCCTTGGCTTTATCGGCTCTACATTAATTTACTGTCAATTTATTAAGAAATTTTTAAATTTTACATTTTAATGAGCACTGCCAGAATATAACATAAATCAATAAAAATTTCTATCAGCCGCTGTTTTCGATAATTGTTAAAAATTAATAAAATTAAATTATTATTATTTTTCTTTTCACACCATTTTGTATTTTTTCTTATTACCCAAGCGAATAATTATCAATATCTTTTATTTTAATTACCATCCGCCAGAAGGAATAACATTTCTGGTAGAAATTAAATACGAAATTTTATGTCCCAAATGGAATAGAAAATTATTGTCTGCTTATTACGTATTTATGAAATTAAATATTCATAAATGCTTATCTGGGGTAGAATCTGGGTGGAAAACAAAAACAAAATTAAATGATTCGTACTAAAAAGCGGAACAAGGATACGTCTATTCTTTCGCAATAAATAAAAAGTCCCTCCCTCCTTATCATTAAAAAAAGCAAAAGAACATAATAACAGCCACATTTTGGGCGTTATGTATTTCAAATTAGCAAAAGCCAGTTTCAAATATCTTCTTTAGGGCTACTGTCGTGATTATGCTTGTCGCACTTTATTACTTCGCGTAAATATTTCGCTTTAAAGTTGTAAAATCATTTCTCTGCTGGGTAGTAAAACCTCTCCTCTACGGGCCATTAAATATATTGATGGCCAAATACAGCTACTGTTTCTCAAATCCAGCCAGCTAAAGAGTATTGGATTCTCAAAATTCAAATAAAAAAATGTTTGCTACGCATACTGGATATGAAAGTTATATAGAGGGATTTCTAACTCAAAAGTAACCAAGTTATTCGAACACAAACGCTAAGATACGTCGCGAATGCAACTAATGTAAATGGCACAAACTCTGCTGGAAGGTTTTTTTCATGTTATTGGTTTCAAAAACGCCAAATGAAAACACGCTTTGGAACAATTAAATTAAATGTAAGAAACGATGACAAATTTTGCGTCAATATTTCCACATCTTCGGAAATTCATGTATACATGAAGTTAAATTTCAATTTGAAAGGTTTTATCTCCAAATTATTTCCACTTCTTCATAAATAATCTACTAAAACTTTGTCAAATTTGGCACAGTCCAATATTGTTGAACATCGCAGCAAGAGATTGGAAGCTATATAAGATTGTAAGATATATTTCCCCACCGAATAAGGTGCGTGATGAAACAATTAAAATTTTAAACATAAAATCGCAATAGTGAATGCGTAAACCTGAACATTGTCTGGATTGAACAACATCTTATTTTACGCAAAATGCGCTCGTTTTTTCATAATTTCATCACCTAAATGTAAATAAATTAGCATAACT
This sequence comes from Philornis downsi, assembly GCA_019455685.1. Taxonomy (NCBI): domain Eukaryota; kingdom Metazoa; phylum Arthropoda; class Insecta; order Diptera; family Muscidae; genus Philornis; species Philornis downsi. The sequence goes on from JAHXMU010015147.1 coordinate 6,849, forward strand.
CTCCCGTTAATGATTTTTTCTTTTTAAAGATAATCAATAAATATAAAACCATGCTCATCCCAAAAACAGACGGCATGACCTTATCTGCAGATAAAAACATCTTCGCCTTCTTTGGACACGATTCTACCGTTCCAATCCACTGCTTTGGCTGTTCCTTTGGTGGACCTATGTCACATCCATGATTATAAATCGACGCCAAGATTCGGCTTTATGACGATGAAACTTCACTAAACATATTACTGAAACATCTTTAAGACGCTGAGTTTGCTTTCTAGAAAGCAAGCGCTGCACCAATCTTACTCACAGCTTTGTCATCTTCAAGTCTACAAATCAAATTTTCGCCAACCACTCTACTGAAAACTCTTCATCCTTTGATCTATTGAGAGCAAGCGCGACAGCCATCTGGCGCACTGCTTTTGCTTTATTGAAAGCAAGCGCGGCACTAATCTTGCTCACAGCTTTGTCATCTTCAAATCAAATCTTTGCAAAACACTCTACTGAAAACTCTTCATTCTTTGATCTATTGAGAGCCAGCGCGGCACCCATCTGGCGCACTGCTTTTGCTTTATTGAAACCAAGCGAGGCTCCCATCTGATTCACAGTTCTGTCATCTTCGAGTCTTCAAATCAAATTTTCGCCAACCACTCTACTGAAACATTTTCATCCTTTGCTCTATTGAGAGCCAGCGCGGCACCAATCTTGCGCACTGCATTTGCTTTATTGAAAGCAAGTGCGGCACCAATCTTTCTCACAGCTTTGTCATATTCAAGTCTTCAAATCAAATCTTTACCAAACACTCTGCTGAAAACTCTTCATCCTTTGATCCATAGAGAGCAAGCGTGGCACCCATCTGACGCACTGCTTTTGCTTTATTGAAACCAAGCGAGGCACCCATCTGATTCACAGTTCTGTCATCTTCGAATCTTCAAATCAAATTTTCGCCAACCACTCTAATGAAATATTTTCATCCTTTGCTCTATTGAGAGCCAGCCCGGCACCAATCTGGCGTACTGCTTTTGCTTTATTGAAAGCAAGTGGGGAACCAATCATTCTCACAGCTCTGTCATCTTCAAGTTTTTAAATTAAATCTTTACCAAACACTCTACTGAAACATCATCATACGTTGCTCTATTGAGAGCCAGCTGGCACATACCTGGCGCACAGCTTTTTCATCTTCAAATCTTCAGTTAATACATGATGTATGGTACATTCTGAAATGCCTATCATTTTAGCTAATTCACGCATCTTCAGCGGATGATCATCCAATACCATTTTGTGGATTTTATTATCCGTGTCTGGCATATGCACTTCAATTCGTCTGCTCGTACGGCCTCGTTTAAGCTCAGCTACCTAATATTTTACAGTCGTAAACGGAGGAGCAGACTCCGCCAGAGCAGAATTCGACTCGGCTTTAATACTGGTTGGACTGAGACCTTTCAAATGGAAATATTGAATTACATATAGATGACCAATTTTTTCTATGTTTGCAAATTTACTATCGTTTGCTTTTGATGGCTCAAATAAAAATACTAAACAACGTGGCGCTTTGAAACTTAAAGCGTGTGTTTTATAAGGTTGCATTTTTCATTAAAAATATTTTTTTTCAAACTACTAGCACCGTCTATACGTCAGGTTAATTTTGGGACCGCCATCGTACACCCATCTGTTACTCGAAATGAGAAGCGATACTTCATCAAAACTTTCTTACACATTTTGTTGGAAATAATATATTGAAATGCACAGGGCAACCAAGTAACTGCTTCTGACGTTTTTCAAATATCACAATAATATTATTTTTTTCAAAATTCTAATGGAATCTTAAATATATCGTAGTTTCAAATTACATAAAGTGTCGAAGTAATTTAACAAATTAACATAACGTTAACGCAGCATGCATTTATTTGCCAAAGGCGTTCCTACCATCTCATATTACTATCATATGTGTTCTTTGTCAACTTGTCCCTTCATGTTATGGACCAATGTCTGTACCTTCGGTATCCCATTGTGAAACTGCAATCCAGCACTCCAATGTTTGCTTTTGCTTGCAGGCTGAATGATGATGGGGCTACTGATACTTTAACCAGCTCATATCGTTCACAGCTAATATGCGCAATACCCACAACAGACAGAACGTCAGGACAATGTGATAGGATTATTCAGTAAGCTCGAGGGGAATAAGTTAGTGTACACAATGCTTATAAGATTTATATTATGAATGGAAACTGTTAATGTCATGTGAGTGTATATTTTATGGTGTGTAGCAACCCAAATTATAGACATGCAGCGTTGAATTTTCAGGTAAATTTTCAGGTAAAACTTAAACTTGAACTATTTTGATGAATGTTAATTTGTGTAAATTTTGCAAATTTATCATTATTTTCAGATAATTTATAAAAATATATATCTTCGTAAGATGCCAACGGATATATGGTCATTAGACAAAGGATGTAAACTTGCTTTACTACATTTATTTGCATTACAATATTTACATTATAATACATAGAAAAGAGGAAAATTTATAAGAACAATTAGTGTACCTTTAAATGAACGATTTTAATGCTGTTAAAACATCCAAATACAAAGAAATGTTAGACAAAGTAGTCCGATATAAGAAAAAAAAACATTTAATTTCAAAATTAAGCCAGCCGCATTTAATATCGTAAAACTATCAAAATTGTTAGAATTAAATATATTTTCTGCAATGAATGTTTTACATATCGTTCAATAGTTCATTTTTGTTCTTATTAATTGAACTGTATTACAGGGGGGAAGGTACACTACTTTGTTTGTTCATAATTTTTGATTAAATGAAGGAGAATGGATCTTATATTGATAAATGTTTTATTTAAAGTCGGCAGTTATGTATGGAATACAATATCAGATAAATGTCCGCCTCTGTTAGCCTCACAAATGCGAGCCCTTCTAAGCACATTTTTCATTACATTCTCACACATTTCACGCGGTATTTCATTAATTTCATCACGAATATTTTGTTTGAGTTGCTCAAACGTTTCTGGTTTGTTTGCATAAACCTTGCCTTTCAGATATCCCTACAAAGAGAAGTCCGGAGCAGTCAAATCAGGCGATCGTGGAGGCCAATCAACATCACCATTTCTTGAAATAACTGGTTGTGGAAAGAGGTCTCGCAGTAATTCCATTGTAATTCTGGCTGTATGCGATGTGGCACCGTCTTGTTGATACCACATGTTAATAAAGGCATGCAGGTTGCCGTTAAAAAGTTTTCAGTCATATCACAATATTGCTCCTAATTGGCAGTTATCGTTACGCCGTTTTCAGTTTCAAAGAAGTAAAGTCCAATGATTCCTCCATATCAAATTGCACACCAGACTGCCACTTTTAATGGATGCAAAGGTGACTGATGAATAATTTGAGGGCTTCCCATTGCCCAGAACCGACTATTCTGTTTATTCACATTCACATATCCATTCAAATGAAAATGTGCCTCGTCACTCATTATGATTTTTTCATGAAATTCTGGGTTGTCACGGGCGAGTTGTAACATCCTATTGGCATGCGAACGGCGTAAATGGTCTTGTGGAACAAGATCTTGTGTCAACTGAATTTTAAATGGAAACAAATGCAAATCCTTGTGCAAAATTGTGACCAAAGTTATTTTTTAAAACCAAGGTCCTGAGCACGGCGTCAAACTGAGGTTATTGAATTGTTTTGAACACTTTCTTGAGCAGCAGTAATGTTTTCAGCCGATCTTGCAGTACGTTGTGGTCCATACTTGGTCCTATCAGCTACAGACCCTCTTTTTTCGAAATCATTCTCTACACGATAAATAGTGCGTCTTGTTGGCACGGTGTTTCTCCGAAAAATTTCACGTAACTTTCTCATCGTCACAGTAATCGATTTCATTTTGATAAAATGTTTCAACGATTAAAACACATTGGTTTATGGAATATTTTTCTATAATAAATTTGCCACGTCTCTACTTCACGACTGCCAAATATGAACTGTCAAGACTAATGTTTACCAAAATAGCGGCAAAACAAAGTAGTATACCTTTCCGACGGACACACTGTTTTTGCATAACTTTTTTTGAATTAAAAATCCTACCCAATACGTGATGATTGATTTTGATGAAATGTTTTAACGATTAAAACACGTTGGTTTATCGAATATTTTTCCATAATAAAATTTTCACGCCTCCACTTCATGTACTGTTTATCAAAGTGGCGGCAAAACAAAGTAATATTAAGTAATATTAAGAACGATGACAATTTATAAAATATGAACTAATTTCGAGAGAAATAACTTAAGCTTATTTCAAGTAAGGATGTACTTAACGCCATGTGGAGATCAATTTTACCCATTTTGGGTTCGTTTTAACTCAAAGTTAATTCACTTTGTTTCGAGCGTATAGAGAGTCCAGTTTCGGCGTACTTATTCATATCCCTTGCCATGTAACAGTGCGGTTTTTGTAACGCAGTGCTGTGGTATTGCCTCTCTGAGTCCGCGTTCTCATTGGGTACCACAAATTCTTCAACTGTATGTCTGAATGAGTCATTGTATACTAAATCCGTTATCACATAGCATCAATGACGCGGACATCTGCGTTTGTTGCCGCTGTGATTGCAATAGTTTGCCATATCATATTTAGTTCAAAACATGTACACACGCGGTTTTGTCTGACACCAGTTTCAAATATTTGTTTCGTTATCATGTTTTCAAATCATTGCATGTATTTTCATATAAATAAATCCGTGTTGTGCAGTTAATTTTCATACTGCAGCAAGCGTAATAATTGTATGGTCTGTGTCGCTGCATGGACTTTTTGAAAATTAAGTTATATGAACTGAATTTGCTAAAAACTCATCATATATGATGGTGACATGATAAATATCACCCACAATTGCGGTTGAGTGCACAATATAATTTATGAACGCAACAAAGTGGTTTAGTAGTGTTAAATGTCGTAATCAAATTTTGTGAATTATTTTTCACTTTAAAATGTTGCAGGAAATTATCTTTGAACATTAATGAAATGGTATCTATATGAGGCGCAACATTATTCTTTAAATGACATTTATCGAAATCATACTTCCTCATAACTCGAAACACCACATGCAAACACACTTCAAAATAGCTTTTACTCAATTTTCCATGTTGATTTCTACTTTCAAGTCTAAAACTACTTTAATATCCTCAAAATAGATCGGATAGAAATGGGTTTAGTATCTCACGTAACGTACTCTAAGGACATTATATGAAATGGATAAAAAACTGATATCCCGAATAGTCGATTCACACACAAGTTTTATTCTCTTTGAATACAGAGAACAACAATATGCTCGTATTGGAATAATTGTACCTGCTATCGTTTAAGTGCAAACGCACGCGCATTATTAGCTGGCAGGCCACAGCTTCGGATTTCCATTTAAACCTAGTTTTGCTGATGATACATCGTTGATAATGGCATCAATTTTTTCATTTACCCTGTCTTTCAAAAAAACTAATCTGCAGCGAGATAAAAAGAAGGAAAATTCCCTTGATCTCATGAATGAGACATGGGAGAGCTTTCCACATTCAGTGAGCTTATAGGCATTTTATTTTTAGGCCCACTCAACGAGACGTAGAGTTCAACAACTATTCTGAACTTCACAGTTTGGGAAGCATTTTCAAGACTTGGTGCTTACTCGACTAGTCAAAGTGTCTATCAGACACATCAAGGTGACCGGCGCTCAAATAATGATAGTTAGCTCTATGGGGCATTGAACTCGTGATCATGGGAATGATAATCGCGAGTACTAACCATCGCTCCTGTGCCCTCATAAAATACATGTCTAAGTATTCCCATAGTAGCCGTCTGCATAACTCAACACGATAACAAATATTTTTCCTCTGTGCAGAATGTAGACATTCGGATGTCGCCACGGATAAACCCTGAGACAAAGTATGTCTAATTCTATTGTCAACTGCAGGGTGGGCCATAAGGGTGTTGGCGGTTTAAATATTCAACTAAAAAAAAAACTACGAAACATAAAGAAATATATTTGTATTTTTAAAAAGCATAAGCATGGGAATTTTTAAGACTTAAAAATAATGTTGTCCAAATGGCTTTCCTCGGTTGCTTGGCACTCTTGGAACCGAAGTCGCAAATTTTGGAAAACTCGTTGAAAAGTTGTTCACGGTATTTTGTTACTTTCCTGAATAATGTTCCTCTTCAACTGCTCTAAATTGGTCGGATTATTCTCGTAGACTACCGATTTAAGGTGGCCCCGTAGAAAATAATCGCATGGAGAGAGATCGGGGCTACATGGGGGCCATTCAATATCCCCCCTTTTCGAAATGAGTTTTCCAGGAAAAACATTTTTCAGCAGCTCTATGGATACCCTAGCCGTATGACATGTGGCTCCACAATGTCGGCTGATCTTGCAGAAACTGGGCGACCACGAACCGTAATTGGTACTGTTGAGCCGGTTGTTTCGAACATTTTGATCCATTTTCGTATCACATTGGCGCTTGGAACTTCACTTAAATCGTGTGAACCGTGTTCATGCCGATACAAACGTCGTGCAGTAATCACTGATTTATTGTTTTCGTAATACGCTCGGACACAAAATGCACGCTGCAATTCCGTGTACGACTCCATGGCGACTAAATTTCCAGGAAGCGGCGCAGCGAACAACATATCCCCTCGCCACCCCGCGCCGCGCGTTACCGAGAAATTGAAGAATTAAATAGCCAACACTCATATGGCCCACCTTGTATAAACCCACAACCGAATTTCTGCAGCCATAATCCAAGTTCCAGTTTTACGTTGAGATGATCGACATCACTTTTACTGCATTTCAACAATGGTTGTGATTGAGTTTTGGTTTTTAATATACAACAAATGCGGGTTGACAAATCTAATCAATGGGAAATTTTTGATGCTCACATTAAGTACTGACTGTCAAATGAAATATGGCGGGACGATGCGTAGAAGCCTTCACGGGGGCTGTGAATTTGAGATGCCAATTCCACATGTCATTCTCATGATATCCTGACGAAAATAAGATATAGGGTTATAATTTTAAGCGCTACTTCAATTAAAAAGGAAAATAAATATAATTTTTAAGGAATCACGGCACTGATTTCCTTTCTTCTTTTCTTGAAAGGTCTACTTACGTTTTTGAGATATTCCACTTTTAACTGCTATTTTGCACAGAATAGATCCCAACACTTTTCAATATGCCTTCCTTACACTTTTGCACAGTATAAGTTCCATTTAAAAAAACGCATCCGTCTTTTGTGGTGGCAAGTTTAGCTCTGAATTATTACTGTTTGCTGATATTTATACTTTTGGTCTTACTCAAAGATTTATTATTGACTTTAAGTTTTCTTTGTTCTCAAACTTTGAAACATAAATACACTTTAATTATTCTTCAGTGATGCACAAATCATTGGTTTCCAATTTCTCCAGTTCCATCATATGTATGACACAGTTGAATGGTTGGTTTAAGTTCTGCAGCCTGCATATGATCGTATGATTTTGGGCTGCACTGGATTTTGTTATATCAGTTATCCATTTTTCGGTTTCAAAAGTAAAGCTAAATAAAACTCACATGGAGCTGTGATTTTGATGGAACTTTTGTTTCCTTATAATGCCTATCATCTTGCCATTATATAAGAAATACAATGTCATTTAATTTATCGCCTCTGGATTGGTTGCAGCAGTGGATCTTTTTGCGGTTCATTCCGCATCATTTTCACCGAATGTCACCTCCGGACCATAATGAGCACCAAACAGCCTCTTTTTCCGGACATAATCGCTTATGAGTCCTTCGAGGTTCATACGTAACAATTTTGCTTGTTGATGTACCCACCGAGTGACAAATGAGCTTCATCACTAAAAAAAATTGTGTTTGATTGAAAACCCACTTTTCAATCACCACTTTTGTAGTAATTTTCACCTACAGGCTGGCACACCAATTGCACCTCTTGCTTGACAACGCTTGCTTTGTGGATATTAATTTGTTCAAAAATTTTCGTTGGAGCTCTGTCATAACCGACTATACTATATGAAATATGCAAATACAGGCTGGCGCACGAGTCGTGCTACTATCAACTGTCAACACAATCTGGTGCACGAATCGTGCTACTATCAGTTATTAATTGAAACCGTTTCGCCCTCCAGCCTGTATTTTTACGCTTTCTTTGATCTATGTTCGTAAATGGTGAATCTTTCACTAAATAAATCTTGAGATGACAGGTACAAGATAGGTGGCAGCCCTGACAGACCGACGGTTTTGAAACCACTTAATGGATAACCCTGTATTAGAA
>JAHXMU010015171.1:0-10596 GCA_019455685.1 Philornis downsi
TCGGAGGACCAAACAAAATATATGTGGGAACTTCAATGAACTTTGTGTCCCGCACGACGCAAGATTTAAATTTTAAATAAAACATATATTTAAAAAAAATCGTGAAACTTTATTATGTAGTAAAGTAGAGAGAATGAGGTTATGTATGGAACAACACATCGGGCAGATGGCCGCCGGGGCTTTGTTGGCACACACGCGATCTTTTAATGAAATTTTCAATGACCGTTTTGCATAAATGCTGCGGTATTTCATTAATGCAGCGTCCAATTTCCTCTTTTAAGATTTGAGTCGTCGTCGGTTTATTAGCGTAAACCTTCGACTTCAAAAAACTCCAAAGAAAAAAGTCTACTGGTGTTAAATGGCACGATCTGGGCGGCCAATTCTGGTCTCCAAAACGCGAAATAACACGACCGAAAAATGACTGATGCAGCAATTGAATTGTTTCTCTGGCTGTCTGACATGTGGCGCCGTCTTGTTGAAACCACATGCCTTTCACATTTATTTCTTCAAATCTAGGCACGAAAAAATTGGTTATCATTTCACGATACCGAACACAATTGACTGTTTGCGCTTGACATGCCTCATTTTCAAAAAAAAGGTCCAATGATTTTTCCAGCCAGTGACACGTTGAGGATGCATTTGCTTCCCGTGAATCACTCGAGGATTTTCCTCACCCCAAATGCGACAATTCTGTCTATTGACGAAGCCATCAAGAAGGAAATGGGCCTCGTCACTGAAGATGATTTTATCGGCAAATACAGCATTTTTATGCTCCAATATCCAATTAACGAACTGCCTTCGCTATCCATGGTCAGCTGGCTTCAGTTCCTGAGTCAATTAAACTTTGTATGCATGAAGATGCAAATCTTTCATCAAAATTCGCTGTGTGGATTTGGAGACACCAATTTGCTGAGCTCGGTGTCGAATTGAGGTGGATGGAGTTTGAGCGACATCATCACGTACAGCTGCGACATTTTCGGTCGATTGACCTGGTCAAAGTCGCGTTGTTGTCTTTACATCACTAACAGACCCAGTTTTGGCAAATTTATCCATTAATCTCTTTACAGTTGACTCTTTTGGAGCATTACTGTGACCCCAAACTGATCGCAATTTGCGAACTGTAGCCCAAAAACTTTCACCATTTTGGTAAAACGATTTCGCAATGAGAATACGTTGTTTATTCGTGTAGCGCTCCAATTTTATTAACCTCATACCTTCTACTAGCAAACAATGACACTTCGAATTCCAAATTTCCAAATTCCAAATTTAAATCTTGCGTTCTTGTCGGGACACCTTTTATAAAATGTAATGAATCTGCGCAGTTATGAGGGGTACGTGGACGTTTTGTTCTTGTATTTTGCTACTGTAGGTGAAAAGTAAGGTCTATGGTTAGTTCTTTAAAAGCTGGCAATATGCTGACTATTCGCGGTGAAAATGATCGTAAAATTTTGAAGCTAAAACATCAGAGAGCACTGTGTGTTGCCTAAGTGGCAACACCCCCTTTTTTTGGTTGGATTTCGACACTGAAATCGGGACAGATTAAATTTTTACGCCATAATAGGTTTACTAATACATTTGAAAATTTGTGTAATCGAATAGTAATAAAAGAAGTGAACAATAAAGGAGTCATCTGTGTGGGAGCATCACCCAGGTTGTGATTGATACCAAAATCGCTGATACCAGTGAGGAAAATGTTTAATAATAGCACAATCAATTTGGTGTCTCCTGGCTGGAAGAAAGGGCTGAAAATTGCGGTAGCATCAAAATTGTCAACCCATTTTCCTACACAGTTCAAGTTTTACTGGTCTTTCCTAGGCCTGCAATATTCCCAGTGTATTGCACACCGTGGGTAAGGCCTTCACGGCGAGACTTACGTTAAACCCTCGCACACTCAATAGAATTTTCATGAAATATAAAGTGTTCCTACTACTATACGAGTATGTTTAAGCAAAGCAACGATCTAAAATATTTAGTGTTTAGTTTTTTTTTTTTCATTTTGACCAACGCAAGCAATTGTATAGGTTAATGTTGTCGCGGTTGAGGCCCGAGTAGGTTTGAAAAGGCTCAGCAATTGTATTGTTTTATTATTTATATGATTTTTAGGCTAGGCTTGTATTAAAATAGTTCAGAAAAACTTATCACCAAATTGTAGAAATTGTAAGGCATCCAATCCATATACATATGTAAGAAATATTCCGAAGGACTTCAATGGTTTTTTATCTTCCCCGATATAAAAGATCAAAATATGATGGAAATGTTCCTTTTGTTCCTCCGTATTCGCAATGCGAACACTGAAAATGTTGTAATCCATCACAAATTGAGGCTTGAAATGTCAGCTGTGTGATGGAATGATACACAATTTAATCAACTGATCTAAAGCATTTCAAAAGTAACAAAAGTTCCATTTGTGTGAAAATATCGGATGCCAAAATAATACTAACATTGTGGAGTTTTTAAGATATTTTGTAGCAATTGTACCCAATTTATGTACATATTGCAATAGTACGCGTTGTGCGTACTATTGTAAGCAGATCCAGTGAAGACTGTCGGTGTTTTGGGTACCTCAGCTTTGCTCAGAATTGTACATAACTTCGTCACAAAATTTCTTAAATAACACCACTAGAAAAGAGGCAGGAACAATCAGGAGAAAAAGAAGCACCAGCACAGATATTTCTGGTGTGGCCAGTCTTCTCTTAACCTTGCCTTGAATGCTAACGGCTTCTAAATAGCATTCCACAAGTTCTCTCTCACCGCACCAGTACTTACCTGCGCCATCTCATATAACCGAGACAAAATAACTAATCTAGTCCATAACTATATTATGATAGAGCAAAAATTGTAATCAAGATAACATTATAATTCAATGAAAGCGAATTTCTGTTAAAAAATAATCAAATTTCTAGTCGCCTAACTTATCGACAAAAATATCGCCGTGGAGTATTGTAGGCCGATTATGCCTTAAAAATTCCTAACTCTATTTCTGTTTCACAAAAAAACAAACAAAAATTCAAATATTTATGTGAATATCACACAATACAACTTCTCAATTCAAATGTAAATATCAGACTTAACATTTTTGAAGTGTAAATGTGAAGTATAGTTTCAATCTTTAAATTTTTGAAATTAAAAAATTACTTAGTTTTAACTAGAGTGCTTAAAGTATCATCAACTTATGAATCTCACAATATATTCTTCATAGATTACTTTTGCCCCTGCTTCATGAGTACTACTTCAGGAGCTCTAAAAAGGTCGCATAAAATAGTGCCCTTCCTGGGACAAAAGCGCGTTAATTTCTATGGTTCCGAGAGCTGATGGCTTCAGTAGTCAATGCTCAATGTATGTAACTTAACTTTATAGTAGTAAATTATTGTATAGTTATGTAATAAATAAATAAATCATTGGTTCTGATCCAAATTTGTACCACTTCTTTTGGTATTGTAGAGCGTATTTCCACATCAACGGCAGCTTTATTAATCCCCAGAAACGTACAAAGTTGCTCTATTTATACTAAAATTACTTATTCTAGAAAATGCTACAATATTTCAGAGAGAACACATGTTTACATAATGGGTTCAATAAAGACAAACATATTTACAGAATAGTGTTGTATGTCATAGACTTAATTCTAGAATGTTCTTATTTACATAACAGGTGAAAAGGAGATAACAATAAACTATATAATAGGAGTGAGAGGAACAAACATAACTTATTGTAGTAAACGTAATTCTAGAAAGAGAGAAATATATCACACTTGAATGTTCTAGGCACGATTTTGATGATCTTTCTAGAGTATATACTTAGACAAATTATACTCATGTACTACATTCTGGATTGCAAGAGTGTTTATAAAGCCATTTTTGCGTTCTTCTGCTGAGTTATTGACCGTATACGTTATGTTATAAATGTACTCACATCTCATATACTTAATCACCTTTATTTTAACATCCCGAGTTCATCTGCGATGCAAAAGCAGCAACTTCCCTAAGCTTCACAGTCAAAAGAAACGAATGGTACTCAGTAAGGAATGTAGAAGAGTGCATTGCCAAAGTTGACTATACTCGATGTTATCCATAGCCGACCAAGATAATGTGATATTTAAACCAAATAACGTGGCAACGAAAGCCATGGTTGATGATAACAGCTAAACTCTTTAGAATCCGTGTTGCAATGAATCTATGGCGTCACTGTAATGAATTAAATGAATTGTAATTAAATTAATTGAAATATTATACTGTACCATGTATAATATTTCAATTAATTATCCAATCCCATTAACCGGAATAAAACTATAGTAATAGGTCTACATATATATTTTATCCAAATTTTACTTTTATCGATAAGAAAGTTTTATATATTGTAATTTTTATAGTTATATTATTTCGTTTATGTACCATTTGATTTCAATTTCAAATCTGATTTACATTATACTCCTGCTGCAAATTTCTCCAAGTGATGCATTTCTATGAAATAGCATGGAAATAAATATCTCGTATTTACAAGAACTACCTTGAAAATATTATTTTCACTATGATTAAGTGTAAATAAAGGCTTTTGGGAACTGCGCTGGTGCAAAATACAAAACCGAAAAATAAAGAAATAGTTGTGCATTTGAATTGAATTTATTGGCATTGGTTCCAGTTTGCTTAAGGCTATTTCCATGCTCTGAAACAATGCCAATATTTAAGTACGAGGAGTGTATGATATCTTGCTTTTATAAAGCAATCCTCGTATACTTATTTTTGTATGCACAGCTCATCAAATTACTGCCACATTTTGTTGATATATGCGAGAGTGAAAAAACTAAAAAAAAAAAAAAAATAACAACTCAACATGAAAGTATCAAATCTTATTAAGTTTGGACGAAATGGAAATTTGTTCCTTATAAACAGGTTTCTTCAAGATACTTCAGTTTCGTTTCGATTTTAATATTGTAAATTTATTTAAAATGTATTAGAAATTTGTTTCTGTTACCTGAAACGAAATTAAGAACCTAAATTGATTCTGTTTTTCTACAGAAACATAATGCAACAGACGCTTTTATTCGAGAACGTAAAAGGATAATATTGGTTCGCAACTAAGCTTTCGCTGTTTGTCAATAGATGGCGCCAGCTGTAAGTGCTGGTCGGTTTTGCCATAACCTAAACATTATGAGCCAAGCTTAGGAATATGGTAAACATAATGCCTCGACACAATAGTGATTTTCCTTTAACGTCATATTCTTTTGTCTGTGTGAATATGTATGATTTTGTGCCAAATAATCGTCATATGCAGGAAGTATTAATTTCCTTCTTCAAGAAAATGGCAGCTGAAGCTCATCGAGAGCTTCGAAAAGTTTACGGAGACACTGCCTTAAGTAAAACAACGTGTCGAGACTGGTTTCGTTGCTTTAAAGATGGTGATTTGATGTTGACGGCCTTTCGCGTGAAGGAAGACGAAAAACCTTCAAATACACTGAATTGACGGCATTGCTTGATGGGGATCCGTGTGAAACGCAGGTAGAGCTTGCTTCAGTATTAAGTGTTACCCGTCAAGCCATTTCCAAGTGATTGCATGTGTTAGGAATGATTTGGATACGGAGTCACCAAATAATTGAATAAAATGACATTTGCATTGTTGATTTGAATTAATTATTTGTATAAACATTTGGAAATTAACTTTGAACAAAAACTTAAGAAAAAACATCTTTCCGAAGCAATAGTTTTGTTATAGGTAGTTATAGTACAATCCCCATTCTTGCCTTAATATCAAAACACTTCAATTGTATTTGTTGTAATTTGTTAGGTTGGGCTATTCAGAGGGTTATTTAGCAATAACTTTAATGTGATGTTATATACGAAGTTCCAGTACGGATTTTTTTTACCACAAATTCACAAATGTTTCTGCTCAATGCAAAATTCATTCCACAGAATATATAGGAAAAGTTGAATAATTGCCAAATAAAATATTACGATTTTCAAACTACTGATGTCGCACCTCATTTGCTTTCACATTTTCAATTCGTCTTTCCAATTTCTATCGCTTAGCAACCGCCAGAGTTATGTCCTGTTATCTCAATACGACGGCAAATGCACATGTGCGAGACCACTAACAATCGCCACAATTCCTTGACAGATATTATGGAGGTGTTTTAATGGTCAATATTAAGGATTAGACTGAGGTAATCTTGACGTAGGGTCATCAATAATTTTCACCACATTTAAGAAAAGGAAATGGACATGGCTGATGAGATTAACATTGTCCAAAGTTTATGGTCCTCATGTTTCTTGTGCGTCTTAGATGTAAACGTCCTTTGGGGAATGGAGAAATAGATGTCCATGAGTAGTGACCACACAAAAGGCAAAAAATTTGATATCAGAGAAAAAATTACACTAGATTAGCTTTTGATGCATTGGAATTACGAACATAAAAGGATAAGAAGCAGATAAATGAAAAGAGAGCACACGCAGTGTATTCTGCTTATGCACAACTATAAAAATTTAAAGCTTTTAAGAAAGTAAAATGGTTAGAATAAAACGGCAAAGGTGAGGTAATTTAGTGTGCGACCGAAAAGGAACAAGGATGGCTCTGTAGAGTATCAAAAACAAAAAGACAGGGTTTCAGCAACTGAGAGATTAGGTATCCAGCAGCCGGAGGCCTCTTATGGGGAAAGTGAAATGAAAAAGGGGGTGAGATAATTGAATGAATGACAGTTGGTATTCACTTTCAATTCAGTAAGAGCGAAGACCGGAAATCTCCAAAATTATTAACAATGAACTGGTAACGAAGTAGATGGAACAAAGAGAGAACAAGATAAAAAAAGAGGTCGTTAAAAGGAAAGCAAGGAGAGAAATCAAGTTAAAACCATTGTGAATTAAGTAAAATACATTATCAGTGACAGACCAATTTGGAAAGGTGTAGTATAATAAAAGCTATTAAAGGGAAAACAAAAGAATGAAGACAAAACTTATAAAATGTCAATGGGGCTTATAAAATGACAACAGACATACTTTTAGCTAAAGTCCTTTTGTGTTGATACATAAGTGTGTGCGATGGCAGCAGGTGCGTGGCAACTCGCTATGTTATTCTCAAGAAATATTCTAAATTGAAGCTCAACAAAATAAGCAAAATCATAATCTTCTAAAATCTCCGATTCACAGATTCACTGGTTTTTATTAAATCGAACATTTTGTAAGCGTCGTGGCATCGCAGTCTATTTTCATGCGCTAAACTAATTTGATCACGTGCTAAACTCTACTGAATTTAGAACAATCAAATGAAATACGTGAACTTAGGAATATATGGAGGTGATTATTCGTGATTATTATGAACTACGGAGGAAAAATTAAGTTTCGCTAAATCGAACAATCTGTATGGGAGGCAAAAAGGGGTGTGTCAATGCTCTCCAAATATTTTTGATGTCAAAACTTAGTTCTCCAAATGCCAAATTTGACTGAATTCGTTATAAATACGTGAAAGGTGTAAAGCTTAGATTATAAAGGATAAATTGGTCATTTGTGTGGGAGTTACCAGAAGATTACCTGGCTACCTGGCCAGTTTTGTATATAATATAAAATAACAAATCAGTATAGTAGACAAAAACCTAGGCTACTTTTGCCAAGCACGAAATTTTAGACAAAATATTGGATTTCGCAAAATCAGTTAGTTTATTTGGAAGATACTGCAAGGGGTACCACCTTTTTCATCCTGGGATCATAATTTGACAAACTGCGAACATGCAGTAAATTCAAGCTAAATTTGATGATGCAAAAAGATGTAAACCCAAGAACATATGCATTAAATCGGTCATTTGTCATGAAACGCATTTGTGTCAAATGATATTTGGCACTTTTAACCCTTCCTTTTGGTTGTTCCATTATTACTGTACTGAATGATTCGTACTTTCATTTCCTCTTGCGAAGATATAATGAATGAATAATTTTGTTATTGAGTGATCAACAGAGGCTAAATCAAATAAAGCTACAGTAATACAAGAGAGTTAGTACAGGGTGTCCGTCGGGTGGGTATACTACTTTGTTTGTTTATAATTTTTGATTAAATGAAAGAGAATGGATGTTATATTGATAAATGTTTTATTTAATATCGGCAATTATGTATGGAATACAATATCAGATGAATGTCCGTCTCTGTTAGCCTCACAAATGCGAGCCCTTCTGAGCACATTTTTCTTACATTCTTACACATTTCACGCGGTATTTCATTAATATCATCACGAATATTTTGTTTCAGTTGCTCAAGCGTTTCTGGTGTGTTTTCATAAATCTTGCTTTTCAGATATCCACACAAAAAGAAGCCCAAAACAGTCAAATGAGGCGACTGTGGAGGTCTCGCAATAATTCCATTGTAATCCTAGCTGTATGCGATGTGGCACCGTCTTTTTGATACCACATGTTAATCAAGCCCAAAGTATGCAGTTGTGGCATTAAAAAGGTTTCAATTATATCATGATATCGCTCCCCATTCACAGTTACCGTTACGCCATTTTCAGTTTGAAAGAAGTAAGGTCCAATGTTTCCTCCTGACCAAACTGCACACCAGACTGCCACTTTTAATAGATGCAAATGTGACTGATGAATATATTGAAGGTTTTCCATCTTTCTCATCGCCACAGTAATCGATGATTGATTTTGATAAAATGTTTTAACGATTAAAACACGCTGGTTTATCGAATATTTTTCCATAATAAGTTTGCCACGTCTCTACTTCACGACTGCCAAGACTAATGTTTACCAAAATGGGGGCAAAAAAAAGTAGTATACCTTCCCGACGGACACCCTGTACTTACCTAATTACTACGATGACGATTGAAATAGACATTCTTGTTTTGTTATAGGCTTTGAATAGAAAAGAATTCAAATGCCAAATCTTTTTACAGAAGTTTTGGTCGTCCTTCTTTGTGGCGCCTATCGGGGACCGGATAACTTCATCCCTTTGTGGTGGCCCCCATTCAAATTAACTAAGTTATCATCAGGCCTCTATTAAACTTAGCTCTGCCAGTGAAAATTGCCATGCCTCTTAGGGTACTTCACATGAAAATTTGCGGATTTGACAAAAATCAATGGTTTCTCTGAAATTTAATTAATTACAACGTGGCGATTGAAATATACATTCTTATTATGTTATAAACCTTGCAGAGAAACAAATTCCTGGCGCCTAAGTTCGTTCTTTTATGTTTCGCCTGCCGGAGAGTGGATAACTTTATCCTTTCGTGACAGTCCCCATACAAATTAACTACGATAACTTATTTCATGTACTTCCAAATCCATATCTTTCATTCAATTTTAATAAATTCGATATAATTTCTGTATATGAGCTCCAGGCCTTTATTAAACTTAATCCTGTCAGTGAATGCATCGCCACGCCTCTTAGGTTACTTCACTTACAAATTTACGTACTTGGCAAAAATCAGTAATTTCTCTAAAATTTAATAAACTACTGCGTTGGCGTTTGAAATAGATATTCTTATTTTGTTACAGGCCTTGCGTAGAAAAGAATTCTAAGCGTCTAAGTTCGTCCTTTTATATATCGCCTATAAGGGACCGAATAACTTCATCCTTTCGATCTAGCCTCCATACAAATTAACTAATTTCCAGTTATATAAATATATATATAAAAATTTACGGATCTGGCAAAAATCAATGATTTCCCTAAAATTTCTAAGCGGAAGATAGTAATTTATAATAATTAAACGCTTTCACAGCATTTTTTATATTACCCGAGCGATTTATCACGCCCCTTCTGCCGCTCCGCATACTTTTATACGAAAGCAAAAGGATGGAGGGTGGAGGTATTTGCACGAGTATTTCCTGACTGAGATTTTTCTATTGATTTTGTTATCAGTCCTACCATAATGCTGCAGACGTTATGCATTCAAAATGCCGACTAAGCCCTTTGTTTGTTTTGTAAAAAGTTTCAAAAATCCATAACAATCAACTAACAGCCTCAATTCGTACCAGTTTCATCATAAACAACAGACGAAAAATTGTAATAGTGGTGTCATTTGTGGTCTGAAACAACTGTAAGACATTCATATGCAAAATGTGCGTGTAAGACTTCCTCTTTGCTACTTTCTATCAACACTCCATCCTGCGAAATTCATTTAATCTAACGACTATGGAGCTACAGCTATGATAATTTTGTTTTATGTTAACGTTCTTGTTGAAACAAATCTCCGGCACCCCATTCTTCCTTGTTCAATTTGTAATCTCCTTTCGTGTTCGTGAAGCTTTCTTCCTGGCATGTTAGTATCTCATTGTGTGTTGGGAGTAAATGTGTTGTTGAAAAGTGCAAATTAATATGTTTTCTTTTGTCGAAGAAAAGTTGTGTTCTCTTGACATTTGGAGCTACAGCTGTAATGACGCCGCATAAAATTTTATGCTTACCAGGAAGTTACTTCGTCAGGAAATTACATGGAAATGTACCACAACCATGTAGGAATTCTAGACTTTCGTGTAATACTTGAGAATCTGTTGAAATTATATGTAGATAACAACCGAAAGGCGAATGTCCTTGGCATATCATCATCATCATCATTATCGTCATCATTGCTGCCATTGCCATTGTAAATTAGTTATTTTTGTAAGATTCCCTTAAATGTCA